>BLKR01003187.1:0-156944 GCA_011170035.1 Teleogryllus occipitalis | reverse complement strand
CTCTCTCTCCCTCTCTCTCCCTCTCTCTCTCTCTCTCTCTCTCTCTCTCTCTCTCCCTCTCTACCTCTCCAAGTTGACCAGGATAGGCAGATTCAGATCTTACCTCGCTTTGCACCGTGTTGTGACAAAAAGCCCCATATCGCAGAACTGGTACGCTTTGCCCATGCTCCATGTATGCGCGTTCCACTTAGGTAACAAGTCACGTGTACCTAATTCGTATATAATAAATAAATTTAAATTAATAATTTCTCAAATTCAATCCGCATTAGATTCTTTTAACAACTGGGCATGCTCCTGGCGATTAAATCGTAACCCTGCAAAATTCGAGGCAAAGATTTTTACCTTACGGCAAATCAACAATTCCTAAAATATTTTTATAAACAATTTGATCATACCCTGAACACTAACAAATAAACTTATCTAATACCTCCGAGTTTTTCTTGATACTCGGCTGACTTGGAAAGCCAATATCAAACAAAAGTAATAAAGCACAAGCCGGCCTGTTCAAATTATATCTTCTAATTAACAGAAAATCCGCCCCCAATGTCGACAGCTCTTATATAAATCTGTCCTCCGCCCACTTCTAACGTATGATGGCCCCATTTGGGGAGGTACTGTCCCTAATATAGTAAAACCACTTCAACTTTTCAAAACAAAATACTTCGTACTGCAGCAATAGACCCTTGGTTTGCATAAACAATTTGATCTTTCCACAACAGCCTAATTCATTTCCAAACTTTCTTTTACATTTTTTCATCAACTTGTCCCGCCGAAAGTAATTTCCTACTTGAAAAATCCTACACCTAAAGTAGAATTCAATCCAGATTCCCAAAAGATACATTCAGAACACCTTAATAACCTCTTCTAACCTAATCTAATTCCTAACCCTCTATCATTCCTCCAAATCACATATTACATAAATTGAAATTGAGGACTCCAGAGGAAGAGACCTAGCACATATTAAGGCTAAAACTGTGTTAATGATTTATTAATATATCAAAACTCTCTTGTAAGACGCTAATCCGCGATGTAAGAATAATGTTTAAAAAATTAAATTAATGTGTGTTGCAATTGTCAAACGAAGAAGCCCAGAAATGGTTTTAAATTACAAAATTATTAAATTAATGTGCGAGTGTTGGAAGATATTTTTACATTTAAATTACTTATTACGATAATATTATGTGTGATAATATAAACTATGTAAACTAGTATGTACATCGTTTCCGCAAATTAATGTTGCAGCCAGTTATCACTGCAGTTTTATTCCCAAGACTCGAAGCGCGCTGTCGAAAGACAGCTTGTCAGACTGGCAGGTCATCAGCATCATTTGTGAACAGCAGTTCACTGCAGTTCTCACGGCCAGCTGTCGGACTGAGATTCTAACGGCCTAAATTCGGGCACGATCTCAGGGCCGCGTTCGATACAGCGCAGCGCTTCTATAGTTTCGACACCAATTCTTTCAATTCACAAATTTGGGTTTTTATTCGTTCAATTCAAAAAATAGATTTTTCTTTGGAAATACTTCGAATTATCCTTAGAACTTCAACTCGATACAATCAACACCTTCTGGTCCTTACAAAAGAAAATACAGACCAGAAGTTCAGCTTTTGAGTCAATGTCCCTCGTCTCGATCAGGTTTATCTCCAGTTTCCCTGATCCATTGAGCAAATGGTGAAGATGACCCCTTGGTTTGCTTCTCGACTTAAATGTAGCTTCACTATGCGCACATTTTGATGTGCCTATTTCTATTTGTTGCTACCTTTTTCTAGTTATGGTAGGGGTAGAGCAGAGGGTGTTTGCTTATTTTATAAGCAACACAAAAAGTCAAATCAGCAGTAAGTTTTCTATAACTCGGCAGCAAAAATTTCTAATTTTCAAATGTTGCTAATCTCGTTTTTTTGGAAACTGTTAATCATGATTCAACTATTCAGTGTTAAAATGAGGGAAGGGTTTTTGGAGATCAAGAAAACGTGCGCAGATGGTACTTCTCCCCCAAACGTCAGTTTTTTCTGTTTGTTGATTAAATAAATTAAATCAAATAAATCAATTTAAATCAGAAAAGATTTTCTCAGCAAAATGACTGTTAGAAACATATTTTCATTCAAATGAGGAGAAGACGGTGGTTTTTGATTGCTTGATTTTTTCGTGTTTCCGGGCGCGTCAACTGCTTTGGTCATTAGTCCCGTTAGTGTAGTGCATGTTTTTTTGTCGGGAGATGGCAGTGATCATCCCCCGCTGGATGGCGAGATCCGGCGCCGACCTATCGTCGGCTAGTGGGGTTTCCCCCTAACCAGGACTCTCTCACCAGCGGGGCACCGCCCCAGCCGGGACAAGCTCCCGACCGATCTCCCGGAATCTGTGGTAGTGTAGTGCATGTTAGTGTAAGTGTTTACTATCTCATAAATACATGAAATGTGAATGAATTGTGCGTCTCAAAATATATACGTAAAGCTCGATCTGGAAAGTACTTTCTGCGGTTTTCAACTTATCTTCATAGGGAAAAGCAAAGAAAATCACGTCTCTACGTCTTGTGATACAGACGCCCATGAGGAAAGTTGCAGAACGTAGATTTCAAACGTTTCCTGTTTTGAATTTGTTTGGAGATAATGTGTTAATATCACAGGAAACTGCACGGAAAAATGAATCCCTTTCATCTTGTCTACCATATGTTATTCTCTGTGGTTGGCGATCCCCTTTCGGATTTACGAGAGTTACCGCAAGAGTCATAGCAACTGTTCTTACGATAATGAGGTTCAGAGAAGAAATTTTAAAATGCTATTAATTAAAACATCACTATTTGCCAATATGAATTTTAGATGATAGATTTGCTGAGATGAATTTTATAGATTGTTTGAACATAAAAAGAAAATAAGAAACATCAAATGTGTTACTTTTAATGCTATGTAAACTACATACACCTTCAATCCTATGTATGTTAGTTTTAACGAATTCTATATTATTAATTAGAGGTATGCATGAATAATTACTATAATGTATAATTATATAATAACTTATCTAGTGTAACAAAATTAAAGCAAGGGGTTCTGGAATTGTAGATAATTATCGTATCAACAAAGTTTTGAACTAATAATACAGCATATTTTAAAAATGCGAATGTAATGAATGATAATATACGTAAATAAGAATAACGCAATTTTCTAACCCGCTTCACATTAACTGTTGTAAAATATGATCAAATTACTTTTGAAGTATAAAGTAATCCTTGGAACGAGAGATGCTCAAGACAGCTACGAAAGAAGTTCATGCGGCCTTTTTTGCTAGGGAGAGTGTATTTTAATTTGCGTTTACAAAAACTTCACCTTCTACGGTATCTTCTCTGTAAGATTACAATAATAAAACGTGATAAATCAACTGAAATGCCCATAATTTCACAAGCGCAGCGCTACGGCAGGCCCCTGCGTAACATGAAACTGAACGCTTCTGTACGCTATGCTAGGAGTTCAGAAACAGTCACAGAACACCCTGCTTCGAAGGGGGAGGTAAGGAAAAGTAAAGAATTAACCAATGAGCGTTTAGATTCGGGCGCAGGGGCTAGGAGAATCGGTAGCTGGACCTGCGCGAGAACAGCTCACATCATTCCTTCAGTAACCATTTCTGAAAGTGTTAATTTTACTTGGTGCACGGCATGAAGGCCAGTTTAGAATAAAATTAGTGGTTGCGACTGAAATTCGGCAGACATATTATGAGGTAATTTTGGGTGAGATCGTAAAATTACGAATATTGCGAAATTACGGGCGTGAGAAAAATGAGAGATGGGAGTAATACGTTATTTGGGAATGGTATTCCTATTTTCAGCTTCCGGAATTCATTTTGTGATTTATTTATTTTTTATTTATTTTACGTCAAAAAACAGTTAAAACTGCGTATGACGTGCTATGGCGAAAAGTGAATTGTGTGCACATTTTCAAAATTCTGTGATCCCTACGCGAAGTCATATACTACTTGAATTTTGAAAAAAAATCCTCCCATGTAATAAAATCTATTTTCAAGGATAAATAAGCAATAAATTTTGGGCTTTTATCTATGTTGTCCTTCGAAATAATACTTCCTGCCGCGACAACATGGAAACGATAACTTGAATAACTATATTTCCCACTGAATTCTAAAAGACGTGCACAGAAAATGAAGTTACATTTGGGTTGAGATTGGGTTGTAGGTAACTGCATTACAATGGCATATTAGCGAATACCCGCCAGTAATGTCAACTTTACTCAGCCTTCCTACTAATATTTAAATGCGGCATTGAGTCAAGAGGCGGATACGTATGGGAAGATTAAGAATTCCTCTATTGGATCACGAGCAGAGAAGGCATCATTCCAAAGCAGAGAAATGGAGTTATCCTCAACACTTTCCTGATCTACGCAACACGTATGGTCGACGCCATTCTTTCTTTCGAAATAATCTTCTTGGAAAGATTTTAAAGGGGAGATAAAATGTATTAGTGCTCGTTCGCAAGAGAACGGTCAGCTGTGTGTAACGTAGCCATGCTTGCTGACAAGGTCAGAGGCAGTGCTTCCGTGTAGATGTAATATAAAATAGTTCCTCCAGTGAACGGTTTCAAACTGGACTTTGGTAATTTTCGCAAAATATTAATTTGTAACATTTATTGTTAAGTATCTGTAATGTACCCAGTGCAAAACCACAGCTGACGTTCCCTTATATTTTAGATGTCATCCAAGAACGACATAAAGTGCTCGAACATTACAGCATTGAACCAGAGCAAATTGTTTAATATAGAAATTGTGTGTAAATAGTTAAAGGCATTTGAACATTCGATTATTTAGTGTAAACATAGGATTATTAAGAACTCTTTTGAATGTAATGTGTTTAGGTTTAGACAATTTTTGCTTAAAGTTGCACCGTAGATTTTTTATTTTCTCGCATACGTAAAATAGAGAAATATAAGTAAAGCTGCAAAAAACGGCGATTTTGCGGCAAAAAATTTCGTATTGTAGGTACCTGACACAGTAAAAGTGGATGATTATTGTTCCTACATGTTATATATTATTTTCTCTAATACGTTGCGAGGTCTGAATCACTTTTGTAGGTCCTTGATACCCTAAAATTGGTGAACGGCAAAATGTGTGTCTATCTGTCCGTCACAACGATGTAGCGCGAAGAATGGTTGACGATGAATTCCTGGGTAGAATACAATTTTCTTGCACAATTTTATATTAGTTTTTCTTTATTTTTGAACGTTATAAAAGTGTTTAAATGTTCTATTTAATAGGTAATTATTACACAAATAAATCGAACACTAACTTTATTCTATGTGGCTAGGCCGAAGGCCTTTAAGCCATTACTATACCTACATCCTCCCGCGCACCTTTCGAATTCTGGTATTCACCTCAAATGGTCTTTCCATCGCATCAAATCCGCGGAAATGTCACCATAAAGTAGGGGTGAGGAAAAAACCCTGAAGAGGGAAAACCTGCCGTCAGAAGACGAATACTACATGCTAATATACCAAACGTTTCCAAAATTATTTATTACCTGGCGAGGATGTCACTCATTCTCCTTCCAGTCTTTGGCCTCCTCAGCACCTGAAATCAAATATCGGCACAGACCGTCCGCACTGTCACCTCTGCGCTTCCTTTTCGGACACCCATTCCACTTTGCTTCCCTTCTTTCTTTTCTTTTCTAGGGCTTTCCCAGCCGACAGCATATTACCTTTTACGTCCCGATGGTACGCATATTCGATCATACTCTAGACACCAACACACTTGCGGTCTTCTCTGGGCTGGGTTCAGCAGAGCACCGCGAAAACACATTCATGAAAGACAAGAGATAAACAACCATGTCCAAGGGGGACTCGAACTCACGGAACGAAGCGTCGAGTGGAAACACGCTTATTGTGTTGGTTTGCCAATCCGTTATGTTTTGGGCACACCAAAATGGCGGATTGCCTTGACTTGTGGAACATGTCAGAGGTTGGTAATGCCACCTCCATGTATTCATAGCTCCATGGGCCTTACTAAATGCTCAGCTGTCTTAGAACCTGTGAAAAAATAACCGCGATCATACGGTGCGAGGGGGTAGGTGACTGGTAATCAATCCCTTCTAAAGAAGTGTCCATCCACTCCGGCGCTACAAGGGCAAAGACTCTGATCGGCTAGAACTAGACGTTTCCCCATGTCCCGTTCAGTGGATAAAGGGATTTGTACATAATTAATTATACACTGAATAAGCTTACTCCACGTGCAATGTTTTTTTAGCATTATGTAAAACTTCTTTTTTAACAGTTTCATTATTTAATTTTTAAACAACATACATTGAAATGGCTTTCTTGAATTGAAGAGCTTGACAGTGTAAAGTTGGGAGTAACTTGAATTTCTGGGGACTAACATTTTTGATTCACTCTAACAGAGGTTCACTATATCCGATGACGTCAAAATTAAATAGAATTTGTCCACAATGATTGATTTTATTGAAATAGAGATGCAGCAAAATATGATAAGAGCACAAACTGAAAATTTCAATATCTTTATTTGTCCTTAAAACTCAATTATTTTCAGTTGTTTGCTCCGTATATTTTTCATTAGTAATTTCTCTAGATCCTTCTTTAGAGTTCATGCTTTCTCCATAGTTGATTCTGCATGTCCACTGTCTCTAAATATCGTATTGTAGTTTGAGCACCCTTCATTGCCTCTTCGACTATTGGAAAACCGTACCACTCTCCGAAGGGCCTTTTACTCGCCTAATAACATACGAGATCTTTTCGGTATAGAGCGATTTTCCTAAGGATGAGGCAAAGTGACAGCTAGTGCTGGCAACATAACTAAAAGTTCTGTGGTCGTCGTGCCCTTGAGCCTACTAGACTCCCTTCCCGCATTCGTTCGTTTGGTTGGCTAACTTGTAAATGGCTTCGACGTCCTTTTGCGATGTCCTCGTCCGACAAAAATATAGTGTCCCGTGAGAAATAATTGAAATTAGGAATTGCAGTGTTATGTCCTCTTCTGTAAAAATTCTAATGTTTATACATTACATTACATTTACTTTTTGTGTGATAAATATTATGTTTATTTTAAAACCGAGACTTCAATGCGAGATGCGTACCGGTGCACGTGTTTCCGGCTTAAACTCATTTTTCTTTCTATTTACATTCGTGGCAGTTGTCTTTTATTGACTGTGAGAGCTTGTTAAAAGATTTCTACATACGTAATTAAATTTAAATATTTCCCGAACTCGCGTACGTGCATATACCTCTGCGAAACTCTTGGACTTCTGTATACTGACGTTTCCAAATACTTTACGAAGGGGCACGGCTGAACAGCTGTCGCGGCGGAGGGATACTTCTCTGAATAACATGTGATGTTCACTTGTTACGCGAACTGTCACTTTGGCTCATCCTTAGGAAAATCGTTCTATAGCGGGGTGGCCAAAGTGGCCAATGAAACTGATCGCTTTTCCGCGCGGTGCGTGGGGTGGCGTCAGATTGTGGGGCTGGGACAGTCGCGCGCTTCCCGTCGCTTTCGTAGAACACAAGGTGCTTTTTCCCGCGGAATATCAAGTAACGCCAAGCTTGAAACTGAAACAAGCAATCGCGCACGGCCACCGACACATAGCCCACGCAGGGCACGGCCTTTGTTTCCTCAGTGAAACTCAGTGTCTTAAGGTCATCAGTAAGGTCCCCATTCCAGGTCCACTATCTTCACCTCAGGGGAGACTTCTTCGATTATGACCTTTGGCCGCTGATATTTTTTCCATGCTTCGTGGGGTTGGAACTGCGTTGTGTTACTGAGGTGATGTATTCTTTTTCAGGAGGGAATTAATTTCCAGGACGTTGTATTTCCTACATTCACTGTAGCCAAGGTTCAGGTTCACTATAATCGAATCTTCGTATGTTTGTATGTAATGTAAGTGAAATGAGGCCAGTGAAGTTCACTATAACCGAGGGTTCACTGTATCAGAGTTCACTATAACTGGAGTCAACTGTACTTCGGAGTTTTCTCAGAAATATTGTCCAATTTTAATATAGTGCCTTGTGACAGATCAGCTATGACGCTTATCCAATCAGTAGCTTTGACACCTAAAATTAGAATCGTTACGAAGCTCCCGAATGGATAACCATGTGCAGCTGATCTGTCACAAAGTATTTTTAAATCGGACAATAAAAAGGTGAAACGTTTTAATCAGATGTTCCTCGCCACAACACAAAGTAATAAACGATATGGCAAGCACGCTAGTACGATTTTCTTAATTTCCATGAAATGTGGCCTACGACTATATCTAGAGTCGATCCCTTCAACTGACTACATCATAACAAGCACGATAAAATGATTAAACTTGCCGAGGAGGGAGTAACTTTTTGCGAGATACTCTTAAGTGTCCAAGTGTTCGCGACGGCTCGTGCCTGCTCCCCAGGAAAGAGAGCGCGTCCGGGTGAATAATTTGTTTTGCTGCGCTTATCAGCGTGGCGTCCTTAGCGGCACAGACGGATGCGGCTTGGTCTTCAACTGTCGTCCCCCGCCGCCGCCGCCTCCGCCGTTTCTCTTTGCCTTTCTCTCGTGCCGGCGCGACGGAGGTAGCTGGATTCTGAAAAAGCAGGATGGCGCGACCTTCCACGTTCTGTAGAACGGGCGCTGTTTGACCACGAGATCGTCCTGCTCGGTTTGAGTTCTGCAGAACTCGACATCTCCAGGTCATTGACAGTCCAGTGCGCTGGGGATGGAAGTGAGAGAGACCGCCGTTTGAGTAGTGATATCAGTATTCAAGTAATGCAAATCAATGAATCGTGCAGTTTTCACCCAAATACAAAGTATATACAATATCATGAAATTTGTCTCCGAAATCTTTAATTAATCAAAAATGCATACACATTGTTAGTATCGCCATCACTTATTGGATTAATTTCATTAATTCTAAGAGATGGAAACCATTACTGTACCCTTTTTAATTCCTCTTTAAAACTTACTCCGGTTTTCATTTTACTCTTCTTCTTCCCCTGATGCCTCTCAGCGTCGGGTTTTGTCCGAGGCTATTTAAGTTTCTCTGAATCTGCTATAAGAGGGAGTGAGTGATTGATCCTACGTCACTCTGCCCAGTGGGGATGTCCCCTTTCCGCCTCTGGGCCTGCGTGATTTTGTTCAGGATTTTCTCCCCTAGTCTTGGGAGATCCCTCTCCTTCCTTCTAGGCAGCAGATTGGTTTTCTGTCGCGGTTTCCTTCCCTTAGTCTTTGGAGATCCCTCTTCTTCCTGTAAGGAAGCAGGGTTTTCTTCCCTTTTCCCAATGCTCCCGTTTTCAGGCGCCGGAGACTCGCTCTCGCCTTGCTCTCTCGGAGACTCGCTCTCGCCTTAGCCGCTCTCCAAGCTCTCGCCTTAGAGAGCACCCAGAGGCCGCCACGGGGAGGAGAGAGCAGGACATGCTGACCTTTGACCCAAATCGGGTATTCCCATTACAGGAGGGCATTACAGGTTTCTTAATGGTGTTTACTTGTTGACATAGGTAAACCCCCGCCAGACCCAAGTCGACCATTTGATCCCACTTTCATCTTACTCATGTTATTTCTTTCTAGTATTTCCATCTTTCCAGGATTTGTTCAAAGCTTACCGTTTTTTGATGGGATATCATTTGGGGCAGTCAATTAATTTGCTTCGTATTTAAAGTAAAATGGTGTCTTCCGATCATAAATGAAGATAATTATAAAAACTATTGTCGACCCCGTTTCTCTTTTTGTTCTATAAAAAGAAATATTCAAAGTATTGTATTTTCAATAAAAGATGGGCGATACGGTAATATGTTCAGTTCAATCGTATGGCTGAAATGTCATACGAATCTTCGTGTTCAGTGTTTTTTCAAAAATAACTTTTCGATTGGTTATTTCTGTACAAAATCAGATAGTGATTGTTACATAAACTGAAAGTTAAAACGTTCTTTTAGTAAGTACTAGCATGGATTACTGCTATTGTTAAATCAATGCTTACCTGAAAGGGTGCATGCTCCATCCTTGATGGGTACGGAAAATTTGCATGATATGATGAACATCATTAGCTTTGGCTCCAGCCGGGATAGTGTTCGCAGGTTGATCGGTGCTTTCCATAGTATCCCTAATGACGTCCAGGTGAATGTCGTAGTACCTGAATGTGCCTCTTACAAACGGGTCACGGATGGCGCGCTGTCTTCCCTTCCTTTCCCATCCATCTCCCTCAATATTATTATTATTATTATTATTATTATTTATTTTTTCACAGCTTTCTGGTACATGTTTGAGGAGTCATACAGATATTTCTATCAAAGCATGATTTCCGTAGTACATTACTTTTAACAAAAAATTATTTATTTTAAGAACTTATTAGAAGGTAAACATTTCTACAAATATAAATTTAAACACTTAGTTTATAAATTAAAAAGTATATAATTCTTTAACACACATTTATTTAGGAACCCATAAATCTTCTGACTAAAGAACACGTGCTCAGGATCACAGCTTTCTGTAGATTGATGATAATGTTCGTCTCGATCCCCAGTTTCTTCAGAGAGTGCTTCAGGACGGTAGGTATCACACCTGTTGCTGAGAGGACGATCGGCACAATCTCCACCTCCAATACATGCCACTGCTCCTTTATAACCTCTGCAAGTTCCCTGTACTTTTGAATTTTCTTTTTGTGTGTTGTGTTGAGGTTGCTGGTATCTACAACTGCTATGTCTATCAGCCATACTTTTCCTTTAGATTTATCCCAGAGTATTACATCCGGCCTGTTATGATGAACTGTTCTGTCTGTCAATACGCTTCGGTCCCAGAGTAATTTATAGATGTTATTCTCGATGACATTTTGTGGATGGTACTTGTAGTAAGGTGTATCAAATTCACTAGCAGTTCCACATTTCCTTGCAAGTTTGGCGTGGATGATTCGTGCTACCATATCGTGCCTCTGTTTATAATCCGTTGGGGCCAGCATACTGCAGCCCGTAGTAATGTGCTGGATCGTTTCTTGGCCTACACCACAAGCCCGGCAGATATCAGAAGGCACTTCGGGGTCTTTAATAATGTGCTTGAGATAGTTTCGTGTTGCGATTACCTGGTCCTGGATTGCTATAAAGAATCCTTCAG
Source organism: Teleogryllus occipitalis (assembly GCA_011170035.1). Lineage (NCBI taxonomy): Eukaryota > Metazoa > Arthropoda > Insecta > Orthoptera > Gryllidae > Teleogryllus > Teleogryllus occipitalis. The sequence continues at coordinate 145,872 of BLKR01003187.1, read as the reverse complement.
TCTCGGGGTAGAGATATCCTATTTTAAGCCACTTGTACGACAAGCAGGCGTCGACATTTGATTTGGCTATTTCTGTAGGATATCTCCCATGGAGCGCTTTTTGTTTCCATTGTTCTAAGAGCTCGGCTTGTGTTGGTTGTTCATATAATACATTTTGCTGTTTAAGGTTGAGTGGTGTATAGTTCTCGTCTACTTGCTGTATCACTCTGTATAGCTGAGATGACAAGGCTTTCTCATTGAAATACTCTCTCATGTCCGTTATCAGTTTTGCATGGAGATTACCAATATTTAAGATGCCCCTACCCCCTAATTTCCTTGGTAGTGTTATTCTTTGGATAGAACTTTTTGGATGGTGATATTTGAAACGAGTAATTTGGACCCTGATAATCCTCTCCAGTGAGTCCAAATCAGTTCTGGTCCATTTTATAATGCCTAATGAGTAAGTAATCACAGGGATGGCATATGTATTAATTGCTATTGTAAGATTACGAGAGTTGAGGGAGGTCTTGAGTATGGTATTCAGTCTGTTAATAAACTCTGTTTTTAACTTCTCTTTTATCTGACTGTGTATAATCATTTTATTTTGTTGTATCCCCAGATACTTGTAAAACTCATTCATTCCCAATGCAGTGATGATCTCTCTTGATGCAGTCTCATGCTCTGTGCTGTCTGTGAATTTTCCCCTTTGAATACTTTGTATTTTGCATTTTTCTATGCCAAACTGCATGCCTGTATCACTAGAGAATCTTTCAGTGATATATATTAGCTTCTTCAGACCCAGTAGTGAGCCAGAGTATAGTTTTATGTCATCCATGTATGCCAGATGAGTGATCATACACTTCTCTTGACCTTTCAGTTCAAATCCCAGTTTGGTGTTGTCCAATAAAAATGACGGGGTTAATGGCCAGGCAGAACCAAAACGGACTGAGGCTATCTCCTTGAAATATTCCCCGCTTAATCTTCAAAATATTTGAGACTACTCTCTTGTTCCCTGAATGCATGTGTATTCTCGTACACCAGTGGTTCATTACAAACTTGAGGAATTCCACAATCATAGGGTTTATACCATACATTCTAAGGACATGGATGAGCCAATCGTGAGGGACCATGTCGAATGCTGTTTTATAATCAATAAAACAAGTATACAGGTTACGCTTTCTTCCACATGCCTGAGACATAACACTGTCTATTATTAACTGTTCTCTACTTCCCAATGAGCCCTTGCAGCTGCCTTTTTGGGTCTTCGATATGATGTTATTTTGTGTACAATGTTGTTCGATGATCGTATGTAGACAGCCAGTCATGATCTTGTATAATGCATTAAGGCATGTGATTGGTCGGTAATTCCCTGGATGTGTAGTGTCATTTGTTTTTGGTTTTAAATAAGTAACACCTTCACTCAAGATGTCTGGAGTTTCTTCCGGATTTTTCAGGTAATGATTCACAAGTGTCAAGATCTTTTCATGGAGACATGTGAATCTCTTGAACCAGATGTTATGAAGCCCATCGGGACCAGGACATTTCCAGTTAGCCAGCTTACGAATAGTAGCCTGTAAGATATCCATCGAAATTTCATTGGTTTCCATGTGTCTAATAGTAGCGGTAGGGTTCGTGACATCACTCATCCATGATGTGTTGTCTTGAAAGTGGCCTTCTGTTGACCATATTCTTCCCCAGAATTCTTCTACAGCTGACTTCCCTGGCAGCTCAATGCTTTGAATTTCTCCGTTCAATCTCCTATAAAACACTTTTTGGTTTCTATTGAAAGTTTGGTTATCATTTTTCCGCTTTAAACTCTTATTATAGCGTCTCAATCTTTGGCTGTAAAGGCTAAGTTTTTGTTTCAAAGTATCTATATATTCTAGGATATACTCATTTTCAGGATTGTACGCTGCGTGTTTGCGATGCATTTTCATAATTTTTGATGCTTTTTCTCTTCATATTTTTGCCTTTATTTCCCCTCAGATAGGCTTCCAGAACCGCTATATCAGATCTGAGCCGCTTTATTCTCCTCTCCAGCCTTATCTTCCAGGGTGGTTCATGCTGTTGTCGGTGCGTTTGTTCTCGACTTTCAATAATTTTCCCACCATTTGCCTTTACAATTGCCATTGCCATGCAATAAATGGTTGAATCAATTTGGTCGTGTGTTATATTCTTAACTCGTTCCATTTCCGTGGGGAGTATATTTTCATTTGCCAATTTTATCAATTGTGCCAATTTCTTGGAACTGTGTTGTCTTGGTATTATTGGTCTTGTTTGATATGCAAATCCCCAGTATTCTGCTTTTGTTGTCTGATATTGCTGGCGGAGTTGTTCGAGCAGTGGAATTTCAATAGAATCTTCAGAGTGTTGGTGTTCATTTGGGCAAGCATCAACTTGCTGGTTTATCGCGTCCGGTTCAGATATTTGAGGCATTAATTCTACAATGGGCTCTATTGTTTCTTCCCGCCCTTCATTCCGTCGCTTCTCTGTCTGGACTTCAGCTTTAATTTCCTCTCTCCTGATACGCGAGACGTACTTTTCAGACTTGTAAATTAATGCTCTTCGGTCTGCTACATTCTGTTCTGTAATTTGAGTTAAGTGTGGGTACAGTTCCATAAAACGTTTATATAATTCCTGCCGGTAACCTAAATAGACTGTTTCGCAACGGGTAGTGCGCTGGAATATTCTTACAATATTTTCATTCATGTCAGTAGTCCAATGTAATCTCCGTCGTGGCAGGCCTGCCTGAGTGGTCCCGAGTGATGTCCAGGAAACACTGTTGGCAGGTGCAGCTGAATGTATTTGGGTGCTGCGTTCATCGGCTGTAGTAGCTTCGGGTGACCCGGTGTGTGCCCGCCTGTTCAACAACACACCACTAGCGGCTTGCAAACTGTCACGACCAGCGCTAGCTCCAGACGTGCCCTGGCGCTCCCCAGGCAGCGGCTTATTTTCCGAGGCCTTTCGACTGTTAATTCGACTCTCCATATTGCTATGGGTTGCCATTGCCCTGTTTGCCGTTACCTATAAATTAGTAACGTTGCCCGTCCCCCACGTGGCATAGATGTTCTTCGCTCGGACGTAGGGCTGGTCTTCGGGGGACTTCTTCTTCTTCTTCTTCTTCTTCTTCTTATTATTATTATTATTATTATTATTATTGTATTATTAATATTATTATTAATTGTGGAAATTGCATTGTTATTTTATAGTAAGATGTTAGTATTCCTTAATGTTTTGATGATTTCAATTGGTATCTGTTGTATCTGTGCGACACAAAAATATTTGAGAATGAACAAAACCATAATAAAAAATAATAATACAGTGCGTGCGTTTGACGTACGCAAACATGCTGTGCCAAGCGAGTTCTTCTGACGTGACCATACATGCTTGTTTTGCAGAGCTGAGCGATGACATCATGAGCTGTCTCTATTGTGAGGACGACCTACTTCTCTCATGCACTCATAGTCCATGCTTTCCGTATATGACTCTGACATATAGGAAAAAGCCTTTGTTCTTCATTTCGGCACACGAAAAATATGACAAGCGTTAGCTGGACTTACTGACTATGTTGTAAACCAGAGTTCCTAAAACCGATCGGCCTCAACCCGGCCTGGTCGAGTTTTAGCGTATGCTTTTTGTGAGAAGGGGCTTCAGAATTCTTCATGAAGAAGCTTCAGAAATTTAACAAGAGTAATGTGTCAGGAGTGCTTTGGAAATTATAGATAAATCCAAGAGTCATTAATCAGCGTTTAGATTTTTCTGGGAATTTGGAATTACGTGGCTAGTATCTCGCCTTACACGCACTACTCTACCACCCATGTCGGGAGATTAGAGCTAGTAGAACGGGAATAAAGGCCCTTTGTAGTTGACGTGTCTAGAAATATTAATAAAAGAAAAATGTCAGTGCGTGTTCAAGCAATAAAATGAAAATGACGAAGGCTCATGCGAAAAGAACACACAAATATTTGTCTGTTTACACAGGGATAAGTTTTACACATTAGTTTATATTTTAGGAATGAATAGTCATATTAAATTTTTAAAAAGTGGAATATATTTTGTGTTCATCATGCAACATTTCGTAGCAGACGGAAATAGCGCATTGCCTACCTTACAGGCAACATTGGCTTTTTCAAGACAATCAGCACTTGTTGATTGATTTTTTCGTGTTTCCGGGCGCGTCAACTGCTTCGGTCATTAGTCCCGTTAGTGTAGTGCACGTTTTTTCTCGGGAGATGGCAGTGATCTTCCCCCGCTCGATGGATAGATCCGGCACCGACCTACCGTCGGCTAGTGGGGTTTCCCCCTAGCCAAGACTCTCCCACCAGCGGGGCACCGCCCCAGTCGGGACAACCTCTAAGCTCCCGACCAGTCTTCCGTAATATGTGGTAGTGTAGTGCATGTTAGTGTAAGTGTGTGTAAGGGGAGAGGTTAGGACAAGGAAGAGGAAGGACAGATCGCGCGCGGTCCGAGGCCCGTTTGTTAAGGTACTGTTCCGGCATTCACCTGGTGTTGATCGGAGATACCACGGAAAACTACCGATCAGAGCAGCCGGCCGCTAGAATTCTCCTCGAGACAGCGACTGAATTCGACCTAGCTGAAAAGCTAGTGTCGAAAATCCTGCCGCCGTCAGGACTCGAACCTAGGACCACCCGGTCAGAGGCGCTGCAGTGACATCAATTGATGCACTGAGCTACCGTTACCGGTATCAGCACTTGTCGAGATTCTATGTTGATACCCCTAATGACACGACTAATACGCGAGCTCTCTGACACTTAGCTAGAATAAATTGTTTCTTTTAATCTGGAATTCAATTGTCCAAGAGCAATACGTTTTTGATGATCTCTTAACTCTCCTAACAGACATTAGATGCCCTCTTTCAAAAATGGACAGTGAGAACTCTGTTTGCGACTTAGCTGTAGTCAAGATATTCCAGAAATATGTCGTGTACAGCATATTCTAAAAGGTACTTAGCGATGTTCAGACGTCCAGGAACCTTCATGCTCTCACATGAACTCACGCAGTATTTTGCTCTGGAATCGGTCTGGATTTTCAGAATCACGTACTGTTCTCGCCACCGCCCACTACCGCTCTTCGCTGCCAGACTCGACGCGTTTGTTGATTCCGGTGGCCTCCTCAAAGGATTCCCGTTCGCTTCGTTGAAGCATCGTTGCGCAGCCTTCAGCTGGCGGATGCGGCTGCTCTCCACCTTCCCGTTGGCGGAGGTATCCGCTGCGCGACGCTTCCCGGCTACGGGCACTTCGTTGTGGGCGCCGGGAAACATCACCGCATCCCGCGCTGCACATCCGTCAATACTCGATGATTTCATGATTTCCAAGTGGTTTTCTGTTCCTAGAGATGAAATGCCGTGGGAATGCGTTTCGCGGCTCGGATGCGGTTTGAGTTCTCACGCGGGAAGGTAACTTTTCGAGAAAAGATACTTTTTAGCAGGGTTAGCGCAGCGCAGTTCAGTGCAGTGTTAGTGATACGTAATAATATTCATAATAATAATAATAATAATAATAATAATAATAATAATAATAATAATAGTAATAATAATAATAATAATAGTAATAATAATAATAATAGTAATAATAATAATAGTAATAATAATAGTAATAGTAATAATAATAATAATAGTAATAGTAGTAATAATAATAATAGTAATAGTAGTAATAGTAATAATAGTAATAATAGTAATAATATTCGGGCCGGTGGCCGAGATCGCTAAGGCGGTATTGTCGTAGTGATCTCGGACCCGAGGGTCGCGGGTTCGAGTCTTGCCTCGGGGATTGTTGTATTTGTGTTCGTCCGTTTGTGTGTGCCGTCCATTCATCCTTCATTATCGTCATCATTCCATCTTCCATCCCCCCAGGAATAACAACCCTGGGATATAAAAATCGGATTCAGCGTAATGCTGATTCCCTCATTTGTTACATGCAAGACTTGCAACGTGATAAAAATGATAGTGCAAGTGCAGGTCCTGCGTGGTCCAAGATAGCCTATTCGCGAGCAAAATAATAATAATAATAATAATAATAATAATAATATATGTTAAAGCAATCTTCGAGAGACAAACCACTCCATGGACAATATCAAAAAAATGTAGAAGGTGCAGATCATTAAAGATTATTTAAGCGTCTTAAAAGGAGAAGAAGGAAGCCAGAATCAGAAGCACGTGAAGGAGCTGCCGAAGTTCAGGCGTTGAGAACACGACATTATGATAAAGCGGTTTGCCAAATATCCCAAGATAAATACCGCATTTGCCTGGAACATATAGAACCACTGAACATGTCTCAGCTAGTCAATTTTTAGCAAAGACCGAATTCTTGAAAAGACACGATAGGGTATGTAGTTTCCTTCACTGACACATCTGCAATGCCCTTCAAGTTCCAAACACATGCGAGTAAGTGTTACGAAAACACCAAAACCGGTGACATCTGGTAGACGGTGTACAATATTGTTTGACCAGCGATTTAAAAACTGATCACACGAAAGCGGCAAACAAACTGGATATTGTTATCTGGTATTTCGAGAAAAACCGTGTCTACTTGTAGATGTTGTTGTGCCGTGGGATCAAAACGTCCAAACAAAGGAGGCAGAGAAACATCTTGAATACAAGTGTTTGGAAATCGATATCAGCTGAATGTGAGGCGTTAAAGCACAGGTTGTCCCGATAGTTAACGGAGCTCTGGGATTTGCTTCCCAAAATATGTATAAGAACTTTGCTAATCCCCCAGATCATTCACAAGATTGAGAAATGCTACACATTGCATTATTTGAAACCGCCCACATATTGCGCAGAGTATTGTAGAGGCATCCACAGTCCCTAGATCTGCTCCTTAGGAAACTGGTTGCACCCTGGATTAGATTTTATATTCAACCGACTCAACATCGGAAGTCGTGAATTAGAAGAAGAATAATAACTATTTTGGTAGGAGAAAGAAAGCACAAATATCAGTTACGCACGGTCATTCGTGCCATTAAATTGGGTATAGTACCCAAAAACTTGGGACGAATCAGAATACATACTTGTAAGCAAGAAATCATTTCTTCAATTTCTTTAATGATCGACTAGAAACGGAATAAAATCGAATTTGAGGAGAGGTATCTATTACTTTGTGCCGTATTACTTACACATATAGTATTTTCATGTGCCACTGCGAAACATATTTAAGAGTCCGATATTATTTTTAATCATGCTTTCGAATCAAATTGTGAATTCAACTTCATTAATTTACACTTTTGAAGGAAAACCTATTTAAAAGCATCTTGGGTTGTGGGAGTTGAATTTCCATCAGCCAAAAATGTGTTGCTTTGGTTCTGATCCTGGAACTGCTGAAAGCAAACCGTCGAGAAACTGCTGTCATAATGAAAGAAGGAATGAAAATGTATTAAATCTGATGTTTTTCTTGTTTCTTCTTTGCAATTATTGTCTATTGATATGCTCAATTTTGCACTGTTCCACGATGCACTTCCACTTTGGCCTTTCGATTCGATTGTTTTGTGATTCCGAGCGCATCAACTGCTAAGGTCATTAGTCCCATAAGTGTAGTTTCCGTTTACATCGCGGGAGGTGGCAGTGATTTTTCTCCACTGGATAGCGAGATCTGGCGCTGATCTATACGTCTGCTCGTGTATTTTTCCCCACCAGCGAGGCACCACTCCAGCCAGGAAAAACTCAAAGCTCCTGACTGGTCTTCTGGCATGTCCCGCTGTTAAGTGTTTGTGTGTGTTTGTGTGTGTGTGTGTGTGTGTGTGTGTGTGTGTGTGTGTGTGTGTGTGTGTGTGTGTGTGTGTGTGTGTGTAAGGGATGAGGATATGACAAGGAAAGGGAAGCAAAGATTGCGCGCGGTCCGGGGCCCGTTTGTTAGGGTACTGCTCCGGCATTCGTCTGGTGTGGATCTGAGAAACCACGGAAAACTACCAATCAGAGCAGCCAGTTGCTGAAATTCTCTTCCAGACGACCTTTCGAACATAACATGGATTTATCTTTCCAATTGAACTAGTGTGGCATGTTTCTCCAAGTTCGTAAAGGTCTGTGATATGTTCTACAATAGGATATTAGGAAGATAATTGCACAAACTGTAAAGGAATGTTTGCTGCTCCAGCATGCGCGATTATCTTCATCTGTTTGTTCCATCCTTTGATATACGCCGTAAATTCTGTATCATATCAGTACTCCTGTCACTAAGTCTAATTTGCAATGTTTTCAGTTTAGTCTCCGTTTAAGTCGAAGATTAGTGTTTCCGTCCATTGTCAGACATCCTCTGTTCTTTCCACTTTTCCTGTCATTCCTACGAGCTCATTTACTGTAATAGTCCCTTTACTTTCTCGCCTTAAGAAGGTACTTCTTATAAGGAGAAAGTTATGTAATGCTGCGGGAAAAAGTGGCGAATTTTCGTGAGGAAAAACTCTTATTGCCGGACCCTGGTAACGAAAATGTCGATAAATCTAGTTACTAAATTTGGGGGGGGGGGATCCTGTAACATGCGGGGTAGCCAGAATCAGTTTTGTGTGTCCTTGATACCGAAAAATCGATTGACGGCAAAACGTCTGTCCGTCATTCTGTCTGAACAACACTGGCAACTAAATCGTTCAACCGATTTTCTACAAAATTGATATTCCCCAATTGATCTGGCTGATGTCGCGGCCTTTTGAATTTGGAACGGATATTTTCATTTTGGGGGTACTTTCCATGAAGCCCCTGGGACCTTTTTGAAAAAAAGTGGCTCCATTGTTTTTTATGAAATTTTTTTGTTGAATAGTGGGAAGAACGTTTAAGAGAATGGTGCAGGCTTCATATTCGTTATAAACCCTAATTTTTCGAAAATTGTAAAAATTCCATTTTTTTTCGGCATCTTCCTCCAACTACAATTATGGAGATATAACTGTTTCCTGTTAATGAAATCAGTTCCTTACAGATAGATTTTGAAATAAGGTCGTGTAAATTTTTCGAAAATTGAGTACTTTCAGTGTAATTTTGCGTGAAATGAAGGAAAATTTTAATTTTGTTTAAACAATTTTTTCTCAAAAACGACACCAACAGTTTTGATTAAATTTTGACCTCGTATAGCGTATAGGATGCTTGTGAGAATGGTGCGGGTCTCATGTACGTTGAAAACCCTCATTTTTCAAAAATTAAAAGTTCATAATTTTGAAAAAAAAAGGAATTGAATAAAAATTGTAAAAATAATGTCATGTTTAATTTTTCGAAAATGTATTTTATCCGAAATTTTGTGACGAACATAGGCAATTTTTATTTTCTAAAACCATTTTTTCTTAAAAACGGAACATTTTTTATTGAATTTGGACCTTAGCGTAAAGGACGCTTAAAAATGGTGCAGGTCCCATGTTCGTTGAAATGCCTAATTTTTCGCTAATTAAAAAAAAAAATTCGGTGTCCTCCTACAACTATAATTGTGATGATACATTGTTTTGCTTTCTTGCTCCCGCTACCACCTTAGAGAGAAAGATATGTAATTCTCTTTGAAATACGAAAGAACTTATTACAGGCCCCTGGCAACGAAAAGTGGATAAATCCAGATGTGGGGGTGTAAATATGGAATACCTCTGATAATATGCAATATATTCTAAATAAATTAGTCCAAGTTAAAATCTATATGTTCTATTTGGTTGAAATCTGAGAACGAAGGAACAAATGACATAATACTGTAAAACGAAGATTGTCATTTGCAATAATCACAATTTTAGCGCCCTGTGTTATAACCGGCGCAGTTTGCACGTAAACATATCTCGCACATTTCACACATAATGCATTGTTCCTCCCCAGTGTTTATTGAAAACTTTACAGAACTGAACAGGCGCTCTGCATTTTGCGTGCAACGGCCACCCCTTTTGGGAATACCGATGTATTCCATATTTGCGACACCTCCATCGGCACTCGTAACCTCAAAACAGGCAGAGCGCATGTGAAAACAGACAATAAATACATCATTGTTAACCTCAATCACTAATCTCCAAGCTAAAATATATTCCACATTCATTTAGATAGTACGTTTTTTTATACAATAGATTGTGCTTAACGACAATAGTTTTATGCACCTTTCAAACGTAAAATTTCTACTGCTTGTAAATCATGGCCTTCTTCAACAACAAAGTTGGATTGACGAAATGCATAACGGTGCACCGTTTTAAGAGTTTTCCGCGACAGACAGAAATGCATGACCTTAGAAGCCAGATCATGCAGAATTTATATCTCTTCCTCTACGTTAAATCATTGATATTCAACCTGTAATACAATTAATAAAAGAGATAAGCGCGATATCTTTTTATAACTTTATGATGATCTCTATAATTAAAAATATTAGCTTTTACAGACATAAATGTGTTAATATTTGGTTGAATGTTATTGATCACTCCTTGTCGGAGTACACTGAGTAATACATTTTTGTAGACATCCGTCAGTAAATGAAAACGAAGTTTGCTTGACCCATTTTGAGATTTCTCATTCATTCATTGTGCCAGGCTGGAATTATTGCTCCATATCCGCGGAACAAGGTCACACGTATCTTAGGCAAAATCCCTCGTGAATCAGACAGTAGGAATAATGGGAAGCGAAGGTCGTGATCTGAAATAGAACTGGAACTATAAATATGGTCTCCCACTAAGGTATTTTAAAAATAGTTGACACATTAGGGGAGTTTTAAATTTTGTATTGAGTATTATTTAGATGATTCATGAATAAAATTTATTGCTTGTAATACCAAATATGTTTTTAGCCTGAAGAAAAATGGTAAAAACCATTGCCCGAAACGCCGCATCATGTAAATAAGTTTCTTTTTATTTAATGTTTTAAAAGTAATATTCATAAACCTGTCTGTCAAAAATTGAAGGTCAAGAATAAATAACGTTATAATAGAAGTGAATGAAAGTCATAAATGTTAAGTGAATTTTCATTTTGGCAAAAATCTTTCGAATACTTTAGGCGATAGCTTTGTTTGGACGGACGGACGTTAAAAATATCACGCACATTTTTTTGGTATTAAGAAATCACAAAACGTGCATTCATCCACTTTAGGAGGAAATTCTCTAATTTAATGTTATGCACCTCAGAAAAGTAATTTAACTGCTTTAATAAGATCGCTGGTGAGGTAGATACCTTCTAATAATTAATTTAATGAAAGATTTTGATACCAAGCAACACGTTTCATTTAATTAATTCAACTCCTTTTTTTAGTAAATAATATACAGGCAGCCGGAATCAAAGTCTGCTTCCGGACAAGCGGGAACATTTTTTTCGTGTGTGTATTGTTTGTCACACGACACCACGTGTCGACACTCGTACATCGTGATAACATCCGCGTTCCATTTGCGCATTTTGAGTGACGCATCGTCATGTGTTGAGTTTGTTCTCTCCGGATGGAGTTTTCAGTGATATCAGACTTGAACCGCAGCGTGAATCGTGTGTAGTGCGGTGAACCAATGGTGATGGTGGTGGTGACGCCAGACAATCGAGTTTTTTTAAATTTTTTAAAATTTTTTAAAAATTTATTTATTGAGTGATAAAAAATTACACAGATCAGTACTAGATTACTATCTCATGTGCATTTGCTGGCTTACACTGTAACTTATACTAAACTTAACACTAAAAACTTAAAACTAAACTACCTTACTAGAGGTGTAGGAAACTACAAGAGCCCCTACTATGAACAATTAGTAGAGAAAATGTTCAAGAACGCTTCGGAAGGAAATCTATTCTTAATTCTAGTAGGGAAGTCATTTATAGTGGCCAGGTTGTAGTGAACGGCTCGGTTTATTGTATTTAGGTTGGGGTAAAAATTATTGGAAAGATGGGCAATATGTTTGATGAGACAATCGAGTGTGCGCAACTGTTTACTTTTAAGTGTTTTATTGCTACTGTTTACGCAGTAGAGAGAAAGTTATGTAATGCTGAGGGAAAAAACGGCGAATTTTCGGAAGCAAAACTCTTCTTACAGGGCCTTGGCAACGAAAATGTGGATAAATCTAGTTGCTAAGTTTAGTAAAAGGTCCTCTAACATGTGGTGTTGCCAGAGTCCATGTTTTGTGGGTCCTTGATACCTAAAAATCGAATGACTGCTAAACCTCTGACTGTCCGTCTGTAAACAACGCTAGCGGCTGAATCATTAAGCAGATTTTCTCCAAAATTTATATTCCCCAATCAATCTGGCTGATGTTGCGACTCCTTGATTTGAAATCCGTTTTGAGCCAGAGGAAGAAGAAATATTGACTAGTTATTAACTTGTTACATGTTTTAACATATCTCTTATCGTTAAAAATATGGAGATATCATAAAATATACTCTTAAATTTAAAATACTCCTCTGAATGCTTAGATATTATAGACTTTTCGAGAAATAATCAAGGAACTCTTCTTCTCTCTTTCGATATCAGTAAAACGTTGCGCCTGGAACGAGCATATTTTTCTCTTTCAGCCGTGAGCCTAAAACCTGTGCCGGTTCCTTTCAGAGGATAAGATTTCGCATCAAATCATTTAGCTCTTCATTAAAAAACTGGGGTCTTCTCTTCCCTTTGGGGAAATCAGTAACGTCCATTTCACTATCACAACAGTCTGAATAATCTGAAGATGATGTAGATGGGTGATCTGGTGGGTTTGGTATAGGAATGTCAGGACCATGTAGTACAGATCTAATGGCTGACCTAAGTTATTATAGTAATACATTGTCAACATTCATTTGAAAACCAAATCCTCGTATTTAATCTGGTTTCAACACAGACTCCATTGCCACCCTGCTTTTAATCAAAAGCTGCTAATTGTCGCAGCCCCGCGTGTATATATGACGTAGCGCGTGCTAATTTAAAATACGAAAAACCGAAAATTCTGCAAACACTGTACGTGATAGAAAAAAAAACTAAAATTATATATGTAATAAAGATGAAAACAGATTTATAATCACCCATTTTCCACAAAAGCGGCAAATCGTCGCAGCCCTGTGTAATTCAGCACTCGCCAGGCTCAGGACTATATTTGCACGCTCGCATTAATCACGGATAACCCGCCAGCTCGTTCATGGAATGAGCGATTGTTCAGTTTCACTTCGAAAGCCAAGCGCTCTCGAGCTTCCCTTCGTCGAATCGCACTGCCCCTCAGCGCAGGCGAGTGGGCGCCTCCCGAACGAGCCTCCAAGAGGAGCCTCCTGCGCGCCGGCCCCACGCAGAGGCGGAATTTCAGACCTTTTAGGGGGGAGGAAATATTTGTTATAAAAAATTAAAATTAAAATTTAAAAAATATTATTATATTTGTTCATTAAAATTAAACCCGTGTCCAGGTTTTATAACAAAATAATTTAAATTCTATTTGTTTAAATATTAATTTTAATAAAATGTACGAAAAGCAGTTTGTAATAAGCTTGAATTATTCAATTTACTTTTTAATAATCTGTATTGCTCACAATATGTATTTGAAGAATAACTTACAACTGTAATACATGTATATAAATGTAATATTATATTGTAGCTGCTTCGATATTCTTTATATTTTGAAATTTGAGTGCCCTATTTTATATGTGTGTAATAAATGTGAAATGCTCTTCCTTTTTTTGAGTTAATTCGAGTGGTAAGAGATGACTCATGATTTTAGGCATGAAGCTGTTTATTTTTGAATAAATAACACTTAAAAAACAAATTATTATTGAAAGATGATTTATTGATACGGGATATTCACAGTATCGCTGAACATTAATCCTCGCGTTTTATAATACTGAACTAAAGTTAACTAATTTATTAATGAATTGTATTAGCTCAGCTTAATAAAATTATTGTTCCGCTAATAATCATTAAATTTCTTCTCAAAACGTAGGAAAAAAGTAAATATTTTTTATTATAATTTTGAAGAATGACGAAATAAAAGTCTAAATACTTTTTTTTTTTAATTTGACATGGGGGCGGGGGCAGTTTCCCCCGTCTGAATCCCGCCTGTGGATCTCCACGACGAAGCCGTGCGCTTGGCGTCCGCTCGGCCATCGCGCTTCCGTATGCGGCGCGCGCAGGGCGAGTGGATTGCGAGTGGGAGGGGCGGGGGGGGGGGAGGGCGAGTGGGAGTGGGTGTCGCGGAAGCGCTGTGACTCACCGCGCATACCTGTCGTCACCGCGCATACCCGACGGCGCTCGCCTCGTTGAGGCGCGCGTTCAGATTTCTCCGCTTTCGACTTCGTCGGGAACGAGGATCATTCGCGAATCATACTTGCTTGGCTGCGAGTCGCTGAGTAAAGGCCCATTCACAATGCAAACATAAACACAAGCATGGCGTTAACATAAAAGTTAGGACTACGCCCGTAAGCGGACTCATTCACAATGCGTTCGCATAAGCATAACACGTAAGACGTTAATTTGAAAGCTTGCAAGCTTCAAGCTTCTGTGCTTATGCTTATGTCAAAAACAATGAACTAATCACAGTACGTTAACTCAAAATCGAGTATCGAAATAAGTTGATAGACGAACTAACACAATCCATGGCAAGAGCTCCCCCCCGACATGGACACAGTCGATATCCCGAAATAGATTCTCACATCCAACCAATAATAAACTAGAATGTTTCACAGCCAATTGAAACTCTCATTTTGCTTACGTTTATGTTCGACATTGTGAATACTTTAGTCTATCACTTATGTTAATGTTTACGTCTATGTGTCATGCTTCTGTTTGTGATTGCATTGTGAATGGGCCTTAAGGCGTTAGTTCTAGAAGTAGTGGCGGCTCGCCAGTTGTAACGTGTTTACGCTACAACCAAAACTTCCTCGCACGAATTAAGACGCTGCATAGTTTATATTAATTTCTACGCGCATTGTGAATGAGTAATACCGATGATAATCGAAAATGTTATAAGATATTGCAATATTAACCAATTGGATAAATTGTTGTTTTCATATTCGTTACGTATCATCTTACGAAACTTTTTTCGTAAATAAGTAGTTTGCATTAGTGTTATGTTCAACAAAAAATCGCGTTTCCGTGGAATCGCGAAGATAGAGATTCGATGATTTAGCCAAGTCTCCACCTGAAAAATGGAACCGAACCCGGGTACTATTGACTACTGCGTACTCAATAGAACTCAAACTCCGCCCAATTAGCAACATACATATAAATATTATAGAATATAATATTATAATAATTTAGTATTATAAGGGAACGAATAAAAATAAATGAATTTTGGATTATGTAAATTATGAACAATTAGGTCGTATAAACCGTAAGGAGTTAAATCGTGCTCCACAACAAATATTTACTTGGACTCCACTGGGAAGAAGAAAAAAGGAAGACCCAGAAGTACATGGAATGAAGATATTTATAAATTGTTGAAAATAAATAGTTTGAAAGAAGAGGACTGTTATGATAGGGAGAAATGGAAAAAAAATTAAAATATTTATTCACGTAATATTGTAATGTTGACACAGAAAAGTGATTAATTTCATTGTATATCTGTTAAATAAATAAATTAAAGACTATGTATTTTAAATACATTTCTATTTAAATATATTGTCATTTAATACGCATATTTTTCATTTGTGTAATTACTTCCGTTAGTCATAATCGCATCACAATTTCCTTTGTGTTCTGGATGAACAAATCAGACGCAAAAGCGCAAATCAGACGCAAATACGCATCCGCGAATTAACTATAGGCTTAGTAATATCACTGTTTTTCCTACCTTCGAGACATTATGCAAAAGCATGGGTGAAGAAAAAACGTTGGCTGCTATCGAACGACAGCGGAGAGAGGCCTAGAAGCCACATGATTACTCATCTCAAAGATGAAGGGACCAAGGCCGTCAAACCAAAGTGCACGCGAATGACCTTAGATAGCATTTGCACATGCGGCATGCTCTGCGTGCCGATGACAAAATACCAGATAGCAGAGGTGAGTAAACTTCACGAGAAAGCTCTGAATTGGTCACAGGAAAGCATTTGCTATTTATTAAACGTTTTAGCATCAAATTCATATAAATGGAAAACGTACAAACGGTATAATACTATAAGCAATGTTGCTCTTATAAAAGAAATGCCAAAACTGAAGAAAAACCAAACCCTTTACTACCCTGTATTAATGACACCCATTCCGTTAAATTATGGGGAAGGTTTTGGCTGCTTTCAAGTATTTGTAGCAGAGTTTAGATCTGTTTTACTCGTGATGTTGACAGCGGACAGCCTCCCCCCCACGCGCCAGGTTTTTTTGCCAATCAATTCTTTTTCGTTGTAATTACCAACTTTTGAGGTCACTACCTGGACACGACAAAGGGACAGGCGCAATAGCGCCTGTTAACGAGAGAATGGAACTGAATCTTAATAGAACGAAGGGACCGGAGTTCGAGCCCCGACGATTGCAAACGTTTACTTCAGCTGCTTAGCTCCGTTGGACGACATCATTGCCAAGAACGGAATTCTACATTACCATCAACAAAAGACAGCATCGTTTCTGACAATAAACAGGAATATTTCAAATGTTAGTGCAAAAGGGTAATTACAATGCAGAAACCGCTACTTTCTTCAAAGAAACGACCGGGAGAGATAGCTCGACTTCATGATGTCACTCATGAGGCCCTCTGAGCGGAAGGTCCTAGATTGGAGACCCGGCGATTGCAGAATTTTCGACACTAGTTAGATAGGCCGAGCTCAGTAGCTGACTAGAAAAGAATTCTAGAGGCCAGCTGCTCTGATCCGTCGGTTTCCTGGGTTTCTCCGATCAATACCAGGTGAATGCCGGAGCAGTACTCTAAAAAACAGGACACGGACCAAGATTTTCTCTCCCTCTTTCTTGTCCTATCCTCATCCCTAACACTCACTCTTACACGCACTACATTACCACACGTGCGGGAGACCAGTTGGGAACTTAGATCAAGTCCTGGCTTGGACGGTGCCCGGCTGGTGGGAGATTCCTGGTTAGGGGGGGGGGAAGAACAACCCCACCTACCAAGGATATACACTATACTTAAAGGACTAATCACCTTAGCAGTTGACGCGCCCGGAATCATCAATTAATCAATCAATTCCAAGTGGTGCTCGAGCACCACTAGGAGCTCTTGTGTTCGGCGGTGTTTCGCTATTAAGAGCGCGCCGCTGCGCAGCCTCCGCCGCGTGCTCTTATAGAACGATTTTTCTAAGGATGAGCCAAAGTAACAGCTAGTGCTGGTAACATAACTGAAGGTTCTGTGGTCGTTGTGCCCTCGAGTCCATTAGACTCCCTTCCTGCGTTCGTTCGTTTGCAGTTGGCTAACTTGTAAATGGCTTCGACGCTTCCTTTTGTGATGTCCTCGTCCGACAAAAATATAGTGCACCACGAGAAATAATTGAAACTAGTGAGAACCCGTCAAAATTTGACCGTGAGGTCTGAAATAAATGTAAAATACTGTACCCAGACTAATGTTCACAATATGTTGCATTGTTTGGATCTTTAGGGAATAACGAAGATATTCTGTGATGTGGAGTTCCCCAAATTTTGAACACGTATGGCCCATGACCAGGTGGCAATGCAATATCGGCACAAAAGAAATAGCACTAAAATAGCAGTATACTGAAGGAGATTATTTCTAAAGCTTTCTGATGTGTCATCATCTCCTACAAACAAATTTGATTACTTCTGGCATATTGCTCGAAGGTAAATTTATTTTCCCATTTAAGCAACACAGAATAAACTCGTTTGCAGAATTTCTCTCGCATGGGAAGTACAAAGCAGAACAAAACTGACATTTCATAGACAACAACCCAACAGAAAACGGAATGACCTCACTATCACGACACCTACGCTGACTTTCTCTTTCCCTGCGTCCAGTTCATGTACGTTTGTGTCTTTTGGGGCGCGTGGGCAACGATTCGGAATTCGACATAACCTGTGAACAACTTCACTACTTCAGTACATCCGAGCAAAACCCACTGTCCGAATGTTCTCTACAAAATACACCACAAAAGCAAATACATGCAAACTGTCATCGCCACAATGCAATTATTACACTAAAACAAAACCTTTACGAATTGTAAACAAATCTCAGTGATCAAAACAAAACATAAGCAGCACTACCATTAAGCACCTTGGACTCACATCTTTCGTTTCATATAATCGATTTTGAAACAGTCAACCTTTTGAAGAAAACAATTGACTATTGATAAGCGTAATATTAAAGAATGATTTAATTAATTAATTTACACCGTAAATGTTGGTGAATCAACAGAAACAATATCTGATAACACATCTAGGGATCTCATTCTTTCATTTAAAGAAAAAAATTCTACAATCGGTTCAGTAGAAACTCTAAACAAAGCCATGGCAGAATACCTTATTTTTTTAAATATATAGATTAGGAACTGCAGTGTTATGTGCTCTTCTGTCAAAATTCTTTTTATATATTAAAATTACATTGAATATACTTTTTCTGTGATAAATATTATGTTTATAAAACATAATAAACCTAGATGCTTTCTGGTGCACGTATTTCCGTCTATTGTGCTGTTGTGTGGCGAGCTGTAATTGAGAGCTTTCTATTTACATTCGTAGCAGTTTTCTTTTACTGATTGTGAGAGCATGGTAAGAGATTTTCCACATACATAATTAAATTTAAATATTTCCTGGAGTCACGTACGTGCATATATTTAAGCGAAACTCTTAGATTTCTGCATAGGGATGTTTTCACAGGAGCCATTAGCACTTTACGAAGGGGTGTGGCTGAACAGCTGTCGCGGCGGAGGGATACTTCTATGAATTACAAGTGATGTTCACTTGTTACGCGAACTATCACTTTGGCTCATCCTTAGGAAAATCCTTGTATAACGCTGAGACCACTGATCATTTGTAGGGTGATTTGTCAGTACAAAGGGCGGTATTCGTACACGAAAATTGACACATACGTCGCATCCGAGTAATGCGATATGCACCACATATTTGGAGAATGCTGGATTGACGTCACAGCTCCAGCTTGGAAGTGGGGGAGGTACTCGCATCGGCGACATCCCACACGCATTTCACGTAGTTTGCGCTTTGACGATCGAACACGCGCAATGGGGGTTTCCTCGCCAGGTGGCGATGCGGGTACCATATTACCCTGGCCGCCAAGGAACACGTGCGCAATACCACCGGCCGACAAGCTAGAGGTAGTCGCACGTGGTCATGTGGCTGTTGACAATTAGAACGTCAGCGTTTTTGGGCTGCAGGCAGTCGGCACAGGAACACTTCGACCCATTCCCTCACATGTTACCATATGAATAACATACAGTAAAATGCTTTATTACAATCTTGACTGTCCGGGCGACGCCGCGTTAATTGATGTGGTGCCGACGTTAAGTCTGTAGGGCCGCAGTTACCTCGGTATCAATTAACGCGGCGTCACCCGGACAGCCAAGATTGTAATATTGACTCTGGCCGCGGAAGCCTACGACTTCAAAGTAAAATGCTTTATTATTATTATTATTATTATTATTATTATTATTATTATTATTATTATTATTATTATTATTATTTCTTTAAGGTGGCTTTTTATTTACTAGGTCATGTAGCGAGCACTTGGTTTACAGTGGGTAAACTGTAGGAGAACACGACACGTAAGGTTAACACAAGCGCACAAACATCCATACCCAAGGCGGTATTCAAACTCGCGACTCTGCAAGCCAAGGTAACTGCGACCCTACAGCCTTAGCGACTTCGGTCTACCAGGTCGGCAAAGGAAAATTATTGTTTATACGCTATGTATGATATTAAGGGCATGGTATTTGTTTTCGTTTCCGTATCAGGAATATATCAGGAAATAATCCCAATAGTAAATTGTATTTGTTTCTACTTTAATGAGAAGTATCCTTTATTTTTAGAGAATCAAACGGTCATCCCATCAAAAGAAATCTTTATGAAAGTTCTCGCCTTACAAATGCTTAAGTTGTTTCACGACTTCATTGATCACATCCTCAGATGGAAAAGACAACATAAAAATATAAAAAAACTAAAACTCTGCAGATCTAAGAGGATATTAAAACAGGTGAACGTAAACAAGGCAAAAATATAAACAGAATATTTAAAATTTCTAACAACGTGGAAAGACAATGATGACATTTCTTTATTTGAATTCTAAGGAAATTCCAAAAATTCTGAAGGTGATTAATTATGAAGAATCTAAGTAGTCTTCAGAATTCTTGGTGATATAGTTCTTTGAATTAATGGATTTAATGTAATATGTCGCACTGAGAAATTAATCATTCAGGTCACAACACGTCGTATTTGTTATAAGACGTTTAACAAAGATTTCCTTTTATGGAATAACTGTTGTTTGGTAGTCCCAAAATAAAGGATACATATTATCAAAGTATTTCCGTAGGTGTTGTGTGCTAAATTCCTGTCCACAATTGGAAATCCGCATGGCAGGGGAGGCCGTTCCAACCAAGCTCCGCTTGCATGACCTTGGAGAGGTCTTATCGCAGAAGCGTCAGGATCTGCGACCAGTGACAAAAAAAGGAACCACGTTTCCTCGCCAGTTAGCCCGCGGTAAAATGGTTCTCATTTTCGAACGCATTCAATTTTTGAAGTGCAGTAAGGTCCGTTTGTGACAATATTTTGTTTTTATGAATTATGTTTATACCAGTTTTAATGGAAGACTTCGTCGAAAGTAGGGAATGCAATTTGATGTAAATATTTTTACAGGAACAAAACTCGTGCATTCAATAATATAGTATTTAATTTACAAGACAGTCTGAATGAATTAGAATCATTTTTATTTTACATGTTTTAACATATTTTGTTATCACATTATTTTTACCTATTACTAGATCTTTCTTACATATTTCTTTACATTGCGTATCTTTTTACGACGAAACCGAACATTTCAGTAGCGAGCATGCAATGTGTCACTGAAATAATCTATTCTTATATAGGAAAGTAAAGTTACTGTGCTTCGATGATCATCGGACCTTTACCACGAAATTGTCAAAATGATCTCAGCCCTGCTTCTTGGAAACCGTGTACTCGGAGTCTAGATCGAAAACAAACAATTTTTTACACATCATTGCTTATCGCATTGTTGGATTTGGGAGGGGAAGTTTCTCTTTAACTCCCCGCTGCCGGTATGCATCACTGGCTTCATGACACTACTCTACATTTGACCACCGGCTCCTCGTTAAAATTGTATACGTGTGTGAATTTTAAGGTAAGTGTACAATTACTTCTGAAAAAGGGAGATCTTTCTTTCAGACACTCCGAAACCATATTGGAATCTGACCGGTGACTTTCTGAGCACGGAAAATGCTTGTATGGAGAAATTTTGAACTCTATAATGAATTTTATTTTTAATATTTTATATTTTTCTTATATACTTAGGATAAAATGAATTTTATATATATATATATATATATATATATATATATATATATAATATATTGCTTCATTTATTAAAATAAATTTCGTTCCCTACTCATGAGCAATTGCAAAAATTTTATATCTCCAAATTTAGCGTGTCGAATTTCAAAATATTAGGAGGGGTCGATGTATGCAGTCATCATAATACGTTGTTTCAATTTGCGAATGATGGCCACATGTATAGCAGAACGAATGCAGTATTCTGTGGAGTCTCATTTACTTCAAAATATTCTTCCAAAAAACTCTAAGCGTACGCTCATTTTAAAACATGAATCTAAGACAAAAGGCTTCCACCGAGTCGGGGTTCAAGTCCCGACAGAGATACTAGCTTGTCAGGTAGGTCGAATTCAGCCGCTGTCTGGAAGAGAATTCTAGCGGTCGGTTGCTTTGATCCAACACCAGGCGAATGCCGAAGTAACCTAACAAACTAGTATTTTGTGTAAATCGTCTTTGTGTAAATAATTCTTTAAAATTTTGACTGCGTTAAAAATCAGAGGTCGCAAATTGAAGCATGACGAATGAGTATCGGCTGCTTTATCGAGAATTTAGCAAATCGTATATCCGTTTAACTTCGTGATTTAATTTTTTAATAACTAAAACCTACACTTTAGTATACTCTCTAAGCATTCAATAGCTCTAAGAAAAATGCAGGCAGCTTTGACTGTGGGACTTGCGCCATGATTCATTTTCCGCTTGAATCACATCCATGAGAAAGTTTTTAGGTTCAAGTGGGTCAAATGAATAGTTTTCGTCAAAATTCGCCCCTTCTATCTCGATTCTAATAGTTCATTTCATAATTTTACGGTAAAAAAGAACATTGCCTACTGTATTAAATCATTAATCTTGCTCTAATATGAAGTTAAAATTACTTTTGGGAATCTGAAAATAAAAGATATTGATAAAACTAGTTAACTACGAAATCAAATATGTTATTGATAAACTTTCTGGAACGTGCGCATTTCATTTAATGGGCTAATGAACTACTTATTAAATTGCCGAACATGCTGTCTGCTATCATTTCCTTATGTTCGCTTCAGTTTTGTATTTCTGTGAATCACATGGGTGGCTAAACAATTACAGATAAACTGTAGTACTTATACTACTAATAGAAGATTTAATTTAACGTCAAGTCTTTTATGATTAAATACGAGTGCGTTAACTGCTGCTAAATCCTTTTCACGTAGTCTTTCCTCTCTTTTACTTATAAACCTGCAGGAAAGACACGGTAAAAAGTTCTTACATTCATTCTCTCTTTAGTATTGTGACCTCTATTACAAAAGTACTTTAAAACGTGGGTTAGTGTTACGTTAAGAGTATAAGAAAATATGAACAAAATATGAGTCCGCCAATTAATGAGAGAATTTTTTTTCTTTTGTTGTGAGTATAATTCCAGCAATTGACTTTTCAGATCTTTATTTGATAGGCCATATAAAACCATTGATATTTAATCCACCGCTGAACTTTTATCTCTCAGGAAAAGAGAACTATATATCCATGGTTCATTCTTTATCTGCAACTACACATCGCTATGGAATTAAACATTATTGCCTTCATCAATTTCAACAATTAACAGACATTTTATCGGAAACTATACAATAATACAACAACGAACAATTTCACTAGCCACCTGTCAGAGATAATATTGATAATCTCTAACCAATGTTGATAGATTTTCATTGAGAAGTAGAGTATTTTATCGCACATGATGTAGGTAAACCATTTTTTGTATTTATATAAGTTTTCTATTTTAAAAATATTTTTAATACAAATTTACAGTTTTATTTCGGTCTTAATGAATTGTTCTGCGTCTAACATTCAAAACAAAAAAGGTAATTTTTACATAGTTTTTGTAAAAAAAAAATTTCCCCATTCCCTTTCCTCATCTCTTAAAACAGAATATAAGTGTACATTCTTTCAAGTCTTTTAGAAAATCCCCCAAAACGTTGAGAAAATGCATGATAAGAAATTGCCTTTCCAATAGCGCTTAAATCATCCTATCAAATGCTTTTTCATTCGATCCGATATCACAATTAGATTCCAAGTAATTGAAGATCAAAATTGAAAACACTCCTCTATAAGAAATTTGCGTCATGAGAATTTTTCGTTTCATTTTGACTCCTTGAACACGAAAACAAGGTAGCTCAATGCATCAACTGATGTCCCTGCAGCGCCTCTGACCGGGAGGTCCTAGGTTCGAGTCCTGACGGCGGCAGGATTTTCGACACTAGCTTTTCAGCTAGGTCGAATTCAGTCGCTGTCTGGAGGAAAATTCTAGCGGCCGGCTGCTCTGATCAGTAGTTTCCGTGGTTTCTCCGATCAACACCAGGCGAATGCCGGAGCAGTACCCTAACAAACGGGCCACGGACCGCGCGCGATCTGTCCTTCCTCTTCCTTGTCCTATCCTCTCCCCTTTCACACACACTTTCACTAACATGCACTACACAACCACATATTCCGGGAGTCCGGTCGGGAGCTTAGAGCTTGTCCCGGCTAGGAGAGTCCTGGTTAGGGGGAAACCCCACTAGCCGACGGTAGGTCGGCGCCGGATCTCGTCATCCAGCGGGGGAAGATAACCGCCATCTCCCGAGAAAAACATGCACTACACTAACGGGACTATTGACCAAAGCAGTTGACGCGCCCGGAAACACGAAAAAATCAATAAATCAATCAAGGTTAAGTCAACCGTTTAAGTTATGGTAAAGTGGATTGTTTCTGAGGGTGTCTTGTAGAAAGTAGCGTTCCCCACGTTCCACTTTGGCTATGTACAGTCAATTTAAATATGTTTAAACGTTTGTGTTACTTACTTTACATCCCTCAAATCACGAAGTCATTGAGCAATGACTAAAGTAAGTCATTCAGATTCGAGTTGCGTTCCAAGAATCAGTTGGTGCGGATATGTAAATAATTGCACACGTTACGGCCTGATTTAAACTTTGAAAATTAGTGAATTTCGTGAAATTTTAAAGCCTGTGAAACCTGATCGGTGCAAAGAAATATTCCTAATCGAGGTCTGGATATTTCCTAAGACCCGCTACCGCGCGGTGGCTCGGGAACTGCCAGTGGGGTCCCCATTCCGCCGATCTGTGGTTTGCCCCAGAACCAAGCGTCGATCATTTCTACTGTAGATTCCAATCATGGGCAGTCGTCTGAGAAGCCTCAATCAAGCGACAGGCCGTTCTGCGGGAGTCGACCGACGCAACCCGCACCGCTCTCGAGTGAAATGTTCCTATGTTCCTCGCCCCGGGGGCCGACGTTGCGTCTTCCTCCCTGGCCGTGCGAGCCTTCCACTCGCCTCGGCCCGCTTTCATGGCCGAGACACTCATTCATGCTAACGATCAACTGCACCAGAATCACTTTTTGCGACTTTGGGTGGCTGCCAGCTCGCCCACTATGTGCCGACTTTTGCACACCACGTTTTCCGCTATAATCGGGGTGCGCCGGACCTGGAATCCGACAACACACTTGGATGAGGCTCGAGCACCTCTATTCCCAATACCCTTACAGCTCTGCCCAATATGTGACATAGTAATCACGAATGCGGTATCACTATCAGCAAGGAAAGTCTGCACCATCACACATAACTCAGTACCTCAGAATCGGAAGAACAATACACTTCTGCGTGGGAAGTGAAACCGTGCAGAAAGATGAGAGACGGGAGGACCTTAAAGCTACCTGCAGGTACGCAGAACATTACAACCCGGTTCCTCTACCGAGTATGGTTGTGGGAAAAAAACGCTTTTAAAAAAATTATCTTGCAAAATTCGTAACGCCGAAACGAAGCATTGGAGCATCGTTGTGAAATAGACCTTTTTTTAAAGTACAAAACACGTCCTTTCAAGTGGCACGTGTTTAAGCATTTTAAGATCTCTCGGTTCGACCCTAGCGATGCCGACTTATCACGACACTTAGAATCCGCGATGGCTTCACGGCCTACTTCCAAATCATGAAAGGTGACACATAAAATGAAACTATTTCCATATAAAATCCAAAATTTGTTAAACATCAATCACAAAAACTGATTTTCCATCCGTCTATGCCAGAGTTTGAAAGCAATTTCCACTTCCATCGCTACCAAAGTCTACATTTAGATTTATCGTATTTATGCTTTGTGTCTAGGAAGACCCCAGAAATGTAAAACGAAACCGATTTTTTTTGTTTATGATCTTTTGAACCTAATTTTGTCATTGGACACATTAGCGTGCTGACCCTCATCTTTCTCTTCTGTTTTACCATATCAAGTAGCAAAACGAGACATAATTTGTTGTTGTATCTAACGTGAAAATATTACTGCTAAAGAAATATTAATTTTTTTTCATAATATCGTTTTTCTCGTGTGATGACTGTTTATAATAATTAATTATGATACTCAACGTTTGAAATCTGATGTTCATTTGAGCCTCGATCACATGCAAGTCCTGAAATTCGAATATTAACATTTACGTTTTATCTTCAATAATCCAAAACAAGTCTGCCGACAGTATTTTGATCTAGTGTCCATTCTGGATTTAATGTCAGTAAATTAGTTATTTATATTTATCGATCCTGCGTGGGCTACTCACGTACACAATAAACTTTTTCTACCAGGAGGCACAAGTCCTCGGGGTATGCACCTAGGGCTTAGCCTTCATCCGCACCCCTGTCTCCGCATAGGTGCGTCGACAGGCTGGTATCCGGATCCCGCCGGAACGCAGTTTGTCCTCATGTCAACCTCCCGATTCAGTGTCTAGGTTGGGGCCGCCCTGCCAGCTCAGAGTTACGAGCTATCCAGAGTAGTACCGGTGTCATAACAATGCGCTATTCACATGCGCCGGAAGAAGTCCCTCCTCTTCGCCCAGAGTATCGGGCCACAGCCACGACGAAGCCGAGAGCCCATCAGGGGACCACTCGAACTAAGGACCTTGCGTCTAGGGGCCCCCTTCCCGTGTCCTCACTAACTCCACCTTGAGGCTAATGACGTTAGCATCGCCAGAACTTAGACAACCTCACAGGGACACACATTTTTCGGGCTTCCGGGCGCGTCAACTGCTTTGGTAATTAGTCCCGTGAGTCTAGTGCATGTTTTTTCTCGGGAGATGGCGGAGATCTTCCCCCGCTGGATGGCGACATCCGGCGCCGACGGCCTACCGTCGGCTAGTGGGGTTTCCCCCTAACCAGGACTCATCCACCAGCGGGGCACCGCCTCAGCCGGGACAAGCTCTAAGCTCCCGACCAGTCTCTCAGAATATGTGGTAGTGTAGTGCATGTTAGTGTAAGTGTGTGTAAGGGGAGAGGATAGGACAAGGAATGGGAAGGACAGATCGCGCGCGATCCGTGGCCCGTTTGGTAAGGTACGTACTGCTCCGGAATTCGCCTGTTGTTGATCGGAGAAACCACGGAAAACTACCGATCAGAGCAGCCGGCCGCTAGAATTCTCCTCCAGATAGCGACTGAATTCGACCTAGCTGAGAAGCTAGTGTCTAAAATCCTGTTGCCGTCAGGACTCGAACCTAGGACCTCCCAGTCAGAGGCTCTGCAGTGGCAACAGTTGATGCCCTGAGCCACCTCATTGGGATTGGGCCCACTGCGCACGGCTTCCGTCAGGTTTTCCCGCAGCGGCGCGCGACCTTCGCGGCCCTCAAGCGGCGGCGCGGCGCGGGGTGGGGCGTGACGGGGCGGGGCCCCTTCGGAACCGCAAAGGTCACCTAAATGCTGGGCCGCGCAACACCTTTTCTGGGGGCACGGAGTGGGTATTTTGTTTTAGAATATAATCGAATATTTATTGTGCTACTTATGGTCCGATTGAAATAATTTGGTGATTGACAGTTGTGCTTCTTAAGCTGCAGCTTCATACAAGAGGAGTACATTATTTGGATACTTTAATAAGAATTTATTTCAAGTGTTTATTTTCGTGCCCCGGGAACAGGTGCTCAGTGGTACCCAACCTGTCTACGTTGCTCCTTTTCAATCACAACTGTTAATCATCAACTTATTTTAATCGGACCATAGGAATACATAGAAACATTTCCGGTGGTAGCGTTTTCTAAATACAATTACTAAAAATACACAAAACAAATAATGTTAACATATTCTAAAAAAAATTTTTAATCTACTTTTAAAATTTTTGACATTCTGAGAGAAAGTCTCATGCATGTTTTTGCGCAAAATATACAAGTTGCGGTAGGACTTACTGTCACTGAGATTCACGCACCAAACGAAGAAAAAGCGCCTTTAAACGGTCCCCTTAACCCCAGCCCACCCACCTCTCCACACACGTCAGGATGTTTGGTATAACGTGTGATATGCAACCGCAAACAATTTTGAAATGTTTCATAATTCAGATTTTTTTCCTTCGATCACCAGCTTTCGGTCTAATTTGTCTGGGCTATGGGTCCTCCTTAAGCCCAACATTGTTCATCAAATGTGTACATTTAGAGGAATTAGCAGATAATTGGAGGAAAGGTGTAGTTAGGAGGAAGATTTGGTCTCTAACATATGCGATTGTTATTGATGATATGGCAAGAGAAGTGAGGAATGAATAGTTTGTTAAGAATAGAAAAATGAATTCCTGGATGATAGAAAGATGAGGTCAGAAGAGTTAAGATGATGATTTGAAGGAAAGGTGTGGTGGTAGCTTTTAAGGGAAATGGCAATGTAAGGGATCCAACATGGAACAGGTAAAATAATATAAATACCAGAGGCATGCCATAAGGAGTAGAAGGGCATAATAGGGAAAATAGAAATGTATGTAAAGTTGTAAAGAAATGTATGTGGAAAATCAAGAGAAGACTTCACACGATCTGGGACAGAGGGATTGTAATTTTTGATAGTGTGAGCATTTTGACGTTTGGAACAGAGATTTGGGGTGGAAATGAATAAGGTAGGTAGAAGGAATGGGGTGGAAATGAATAAGGTAGGTAAATATTCCCGAGATTGTGTTTGGGTTGCAAAGGAGTATGCTAGGCTACATGATAAGTGTAGAGACAAAGAGGGAAATGAGATAGGACAGGATTTCGTTAGAGAAAGAGAATGCGAGATGCGTAGAGAAAGAGATTGGGATTTTTGATTGATTGATTTTTTCATGTTTCCGGGCGCGTCAACTGCATCAGTCGTTAGTCCCGTTAGTGTAGTGCATGTTTTTTTCTCGGGAGATGGCGGTGATCTTCCCTCGCTGGATGGCGAGATCCGGCGCCGACCTATCGTCGGCTAGTAGGGTTTCCCCCTAACTAGGACTCTCCCACCAGCGGGGCACCGCCCCAGCCGGGACAAGCTCTAAGCTCCCGACTGGTCTCCCGGAACATGTGGCAGTGTTGTGCATGTTATTGTGTGTGTGTAAGGGGAGAGGATAGGACAAGGAAGGACAGATCGCGCGCGGTCCGTGGCCCGTTTGGTAGGGTACTGCTCCGACATTCGCCTGGTGTTGATCGGAGAAACCACGGAAAACTACCGATCAGAGCAGCCAGCCGCTAGAATTCTCCTCCAGACAGCGACTGACTTCGACCTAGCTGAAAAGCTAGTGTCGAAAATCCTGCCGCCGTCTGGACTAGGACCTCCTGGTTAGAAGCGCTGCAGTGACATCAGTTGATGCACTGAGCTACCGCTACCGCTAAGAGATTGAGAGTTACAAGAGAAGGATACGTTCGAGAAAATTCGCAACTCCATATAAAACGGGATGTAAAAAGAAAAGGAGTCTGAATAGATAAAGATACTTAAATGGGGTAAATAAAAAAAATAGCAGGATTTACATTAGTCATTGAGTTTAGAGGCAGGAAGTATTTGGCTGTTTGACGGAGAAGGAGACGTAGGATACGTTAGAGGAGAAAGATACATAGGAGCAGGTAATGGAAGGATGCTGAAAGATGAGGGAAATCAGAGTAGATGGGAGACGTATTATAGAGTGAAGAAGGTCCTATAGGAGGGTGGTAGAGGGGAGAGAAATTAATGAAATTGAGGAAAGAAGAAATGGATATGGAAAACTACGAGGGAACTAAGATTAATAGAAAATGTTCTTAAAAAAGTGTAAAACGTACGGATGCTAAAATATAGTGGTAAGATTGTTAATCAATCGAATATGGTAGATTACAGAGGAACTAGGTGTTTATGAAAACGATTAACAAAAGATAACGTTAGGAAAGCAAGTACTCTTGAGAAAGATGTTTGTGAAGATGGTTGTAACTATGTTTTAATAAGCATGCATAAGATTTATGAATGTTATTAAAATGTCAACTACATCAAATCGACATCCTCGTAATTCTTTATTACTCCTGAACTTCCGGGTGTAACTTTGAGCACGAAGCGCTCTCACAAGTTACATTTGACTGTGATTCTGACTAAGATTCTCGGCTAAAAATCTTTCTAAAGAACCATATTTTGACATGGTGGGCTTCCTAAGAAAAAACTTATCACAAATGGTTTTACTTTTTTCATTAACAAAAATCCACTGAATAACATGTAATAGCTTCATGAACTCTTGGTTTACTTTATTTCTTTTTAACTGTGCCTAATGTATGTTTTGGTGCAGAAAGAATATTAAGAATTCTTTAGTTTTTATCATATTTCTCGAAAAGAAGGATATAGAAGGAGCATTATCGGACGACTGTCCATGCCAACAGTACTTCTAGTTAACATTGTGTTCTCGAGAAATCGTGCAGTGACGCCTCGCCGCGTCGCGTCGCGGGCGGGCTCATGAATGCTTTCGAAGAGGGAGCTTCTTCCTCTTCCTCAGACGTTTATTGGCAATAATTCCTTTTCTACTTTAACTTCTATTGGCCTCGTCTTTCCGATTTACTCATTTCAAATGATGCGAGAAAAACCTGTCACCATATTCAAGACGTTTAATATAAATCAAAAATTGTCTAAAGTCCGACGCGCAAAGGTATATTTCACAATAGAAACGAAGAATTTGAAAAAAGAAGATTCTGAGAGTTATTTCCATGACTGTATCACTTCCGTAATCCCCGGTTGTAGTCACAGTCTCTCATTCATGAAACAAGACACAACCTGAACAGTTTGTCCTGCGGTTTCTCCTGGTAGAAGGTGGGTTCTGCATACTTCGTGTTACGCGACGCTGTCATCATTCCCATCTCTCACCAAGACTTGCGTAAGTCTTAATGTTTGCACATATAACTCAACTCCGGAGGATAGTAGTAGATAGATGTACTTCTGGTTTTGTGTACAAGTATGTCGACTGTGTGTGTCTATTTTTCAAAGAAAAAATTTGAGGAAGCTCAATGAATAAATGTTTGCTTGAACACTGACGGCAATGCGTCTATGTAATTCAACACTTCTGCAAACAACATTTTACAATATATTTAAATTGCTATTTATTCTTTAAATATTGGTTTTTGGCGAAAGATACGAAATAATTGAGACAATAATTTTATAAAGTCGATAAAATTAAATCTTGTGATATTGTCCATATAATCAATCATGAATCTCGTTACAAAAATACCATTTAATTAATATTGTTTCACTATCATTAACAAGTCTACTTTCGCAACTTAAAATTCCTCAATATACGAGTGTATTTCAACTCGAACAAAACTCAGTCCAACCACTCTATTTATCGCATTAGTAACGTGAAGTTGTGTGAATTTTTTTTAGAAAAAGCTAAGTTTGTAGTTGTTCAATTGGAATGCATGTTAGCGGATTTAAGAGAAGCCGTAAGAAATGGCCGGAGCCTACACCACTGGCCGCTCGCCAGATGAAGGTGAAGTGTCATTTCATTTGTTTAACAGTGATTTACATTACTTTTTTCTTTTTAATGTTTTGTTTCTTCTTTGCTTAAGAGCAAATTAGATTTATTGTTCATGAAATGCAAGCGTCTCTTCAGGCTTATTTTCTCTTTCTCACAGCTCTTCAAGCTGGCTGGGACTCACGCTGAACAAAAGCGCGAATGATTGACGGCACAATTGCGCTTCCTAGACTGTGTATACCAATAATGTTTCGAACCTACGAAGAAAATTGGTTCCTTGGGCTTAACTGATCGTTTTACAAGATGCCTGTGAGAGGAACAGCAACGGAAATTCAATGAAGTGATTGAATCCAGTGAGTGATGTTCAGAATGTTCGTTGTTCTTTTTGTGCGCCAGTTAATGCGAATGAAATGCCACGAATGACGTAGTTTCAAGATTTAGAAAAGCATTTCGTAAATTTCGCGCAGTAGTACATTATATGAATTGAGCCAAAATGAGCAATAACGGACTCCGATTAAACAATCATATGAAACTTGGAACGCATTCATAAATTTTTATTTTTGAGGGCTAGATAATTTGGAGTGTCATAGATTTGTCTGAGAACTAATATCGAATTGTCATTAGGGTATCTGAGATTAAGATGTATGAATGGCACAGAAACACTTCACCTACGTTTTGAGTATCAGCCGCCACTGGCATACCACTCTCTCGATCATCCTTCTGTACACTTTGGTTATGAAACAAAACAATTTTTAGACGGAATGAAGCGTAGTGGACGCGTCAACATGATTAAAATTAGGCAAACTCTCAGAGCAGTGCCGAGAATTGCCTTGTCTATTTAATTCCACGTTCTTTCTTCATTTTCATTTCTTTACTCCATGCTATTCTGGCTTTGTTTTCCCCAATACTTATCGTTTTTTAATTCAATTTTTCATTCGCTCTTCTGCGAAGGTCCTGGTGCAAGTTGCTGGATAATTATACGAAACATGCATCTTGAACTGTGCTTTTACACATAAGTTTTACACATACTCATAAGTTTTTTACGTAACATGCCAATGATAAGTAACGAGCCACTTAAAAATTACATTATTACACCCTCCTAAAAATTGGGGTTTTGGATTTTTTTCAAGTTTTTAACTCTGTAATACCTCTGTTGGAGGACCAGATGAAAATTTGAATTTTGCACACGTGAAAAATCGCTATGGGAGCAAACTGCTGCATAAAACTTAATTGCAACTGATGATACTACACTCCAGTGAAGAATGTACCGCAATAACACGTTCCCTGTTCCTATGAAAACCTTAAAACATATCCGCACATCCAAACGACTTCATAATAATAATTTTATTGTAAAATCCTCAAAAATAAAAATTTCCTGCACGTCTCGGTGTATTTCTAAATTCTGTGACTCTCCTAGCAAGTCCAAACCAAATCTGAACAGCCACAGCGAGTCCCGTGAAAATATTTGCCTTAGAAATTGTAAACGTCTGTGACCCATATGTGGTTCACGAACGTATTAAAACCATCTAGTGTTTCGTTTGGTGAACCACATATGACTCGTAGGACAGTGAACGTGTTAACTCAAAGAGGGTTTAAAAATTCGGTTCCCTTCTCCGCAGCGCGCTAACAATTGCACTAAGCCTGTCGCCCTCGTTCTGTTGAGAGCCACGGGCGCGCTGCAGGCGCGTGCACACGTGCGGGCTGCGCTCGCCAGGCGGAAAAGGGAAAAGGGGCGGACGCAGCGAAAAGGGAAAAGGCGCCGGATGTTTGCTTGGAGCTTCCTCCGCCTCCGCCGCCATCAACAGCCCTGGGGCCTTCGGGTGGCTTTCCGCCTCCATGGGGGGGTTTCAGCTGGATCCAGCTGCAAGAGCGTGCATTACCATTATCATTATCATTTTTTGCGTATCGACCAATACTGACCGGAAGCGGTAGCTCAGTGATGTCACTGCAGCGCCTCTGGTTCCCAGGTTCCAGGTTAGAGGTCCTAGGTTCGAGTCCTGACGGCGGCAGGATTTTCGACGCTAGCTTTTCAGCTAGATCGAATTCCGTCGCTGTCTGGAGGAGAATTCTAGCGGCCGGCTGCTCTGATCGGTAGTTTTCCGTGGTTTCTACGATCAACACCAGGCGAATACCGGAGCAGTACCCTACCAAACGGGTCACGGACCGCGCGCGATATGCCCTTCCTCTTCCTTGTCCTGTCCTCTCCACTTACACACACACTTACACTAACATGCAATACACTACCACATATTCCGGGAGACCGGTCGGGAGCTTAGAGCTTGTCCCGGCTGGGTCGGTACCCTGCTGATGGGAGAGTCCTGTTTAGGGGGAAACCCCACTAGCCGACGGTAGGTCGGCGCCGGATCTCGTCATCCAGCGGGGGAAGGTCACCGCCATCTCCCGAGAAAAACATGCACTACACTAACGGGACTAATAACCAAAGAAGTTGACGCGCCCGGATACACTAAAAAGTCAATCAATCAATCAACCAATTCTGATCCCGCTACACGCTCTCCTCTGAGGCACAGTTGTATATTCCATTCTGGAGAGAGATTAACGTGTGTTGCTATGGGGATCAGCTTTTCGGCTGTATCCATAGGTAGGATGAGGTTGCCACGTCTTGAAGTAAGAATTATAAGGTGATAAGATGATGATGAGGGGTGAATCACAAACACAACTAAATCCAAGCAGCTAGTAGGACTCGAACCTGCAGTCCCCTCGGCGCAGACATCGGTTGCCGCAACCGCCTATACCATGGAGCCGGCTTATTATTATTATTATTATTATTATTATTATTATTATTATTATTATTATTATTATTATTATTATTATTATGATTATTATTATATAAATTACCTCTCATTACCTTCTGCATAATCCTTAGGTTCCTTCCACGGGTTTTCATAAAGATCTTATTCCTTGAGACTTTGATACAAGGTCTTCGGGATAGCTCCAGTTCTGGATATCGAATTAGGAATAGACTTGCCTGTTGACACAATAGTTTGTTGTTTCTAACCAGGAGGTCGTAGGGTTGGAATCCCGACAGCGGATGGATTTTTGACACTGTCTAGTTAGCTAGTTCGAATTCAGCCGCTGTCTGGTGATGAATTCTAGGAACAAGCTGCTCCAATCGGTAGTTTTCCGTAGTTTCTCCAATTAACACCAGGCGAATGCATGAGAAATACCCTAAAAAACGGGCCACGGACCGCGCGCGACCTTTCCTTCCCCTTCTTTGACCCCTTAATTACACACACACTACATGCAATACACTACTATATATGTCGGGAGACCAGTCGGGAGCTTAGTTCTGGTTCCGACTGAACCGGTGTCCCACTAGTGGGAGATACCTGGTTGGGGAAACCCAGCTACCTGCCGTGAAGGACGTTGCCAGATCTCGCCATCCAGCAGATCACTGCCATCTCCTGTGATAAGTTCACTACACTTACGGGACTAATTGCATTAGCAGTTGGAGCTCCCGTAAACACAATCAATCAACCATTCTAACCGTCTGTCCGCGTGCCCGGCTGTCTATACGTGTTATGAGAAAATTGCAAAAATCTGCAATAAATGCTCCTTTTCACTTACAACTCTAAAACTTTGCCCTCTTATTGAAACACCTTTAAATGCAAAAATGAATTAAACTAAATTTCCTAAAAATGTCAAAAAAATCATTCTCCCCCTACATGCCCCAACTATCATTTGATTTGACTAATAAGAATGTTGAATAACACATGCGTTTTTTTGGAATGGGTTCAGTGGTCAATTACACCACTCCCATGTGACTTACTTATCTTTAGGATAGAGAATTTGTAGGCCCAATGATATGGAATGTCAAACTGGTGAGGTCAGTTTCTCAGAAATAAGTTTAGAAATTTGCTTTTTGTAATAGTTGTGATCATTACACTCTTTTCTAGCAGTTGTCTACGTCAAAAAGGGAAGTGGAAAAGATGACTAATGGTCGAAGAATCGTTGAAGGATTTCTAAGGAAATTATAATAATTCAAGAAAAGCGTACAATTTGAGGAGAGTCTTCGAAAATCATTTGAGCTTTCAAAAAACACTTGAGACCCGTTCCGCTCTTAGACATGCGTCTTAATATTATTATTCTTCGGCACTTCAAGGGTTAGGTTCTTAGAACTTGTTCCGGTGTTCACTTCCTCCTACGCCTTCCTATGCATCTATCCTTCCTTCGTATCTCTAGTCCACAGCGAGTGCTGGTAGTCTGGTTTCCTTTCTAGGGATTCACTCCATCTCTTCTTATTTCTTTTCAGTTTCTCCAACAATATTTCGTCTCCCAATTCCTTTTCTATCTGAATATTTATTTATTTGAAGCTGTTAGCCAAGAGTGTTTCTCATGAATTTAATTTCTGCTGCCTGAATTCTGGAGTTATCTTTCTTTGATGTTACTCTTGCTTCGTCGTCATACATTAGCACAGCTACTGTGTTAAAAAATTACACTTGTTCCCCTCTATTTTATTTTTTAAATATCTATGTAATGAACCACAAATCTTTCTAAAATGTCCGTAAAGATGGCCTTGGAATTGAAACTGCTAAAATGACTAAGGCAAGGAAAAAGGAAATGAGTCATTTCCAGCATTTTTATACTCCTTTACCATTTTCACGTTTTTGTTGTTTTCTTACTTAACTAGAGAATGTTATACTCACTTCTAAGCATCATGATTCCTTGGTTATGTTGTAACGCTGTAGTTCATGCGTCCACTTTTAAAATCGAACAGATTAATAAAAGCGCTGCAAATGCTGACAATCGAGTCTCAGAATTTGAGGTTCCGAATACTTAATTCTGTTTACTTCGTATGACTGAAAACTAAGGCCTTTCTAAGAATATTTTACTAACTACTTTCCTCAAAAGCCTAATTCGCACTAAAATATTTCGACCATCGCTGAATTCCCTTGATATTGAGCAATGGTTGAAACTGTCATTGCTCTGTGATATGCGGATAATGTTGGAGGTAGATTAAGACGATAGATGCGCTTACTTTCGTCGAGCGCATTCCAGGAACCTTTCGAGAGAGCAATCCTGCACAGCAAGGTAAATGTCAACCTTGAGATATCGCAGGCGAGGACACGAAGTCTCTGTGGAAAATTGCCACATCACGAAATATAACCGCCTGGCGCAGGTGGAGGAGGAATTGAGGTGGGATGACCCGAACGGGATAGGGGCCTTATCATTTCCTGGAAATCGAATGAGAAGGTGCAGCCACACGCGTATGTGTATTGGAAGCGATAACTCTATTTGCGGTTTCTGGCACGTCCCTGAAAATACGTGTTTGTATTTCGTCGAATGTATTGCTGCTTACGTTCATGCAATAGATAATCTTAAAATACTTTGCTAATTTTTATTTTTTGGAACTTATCTAAGAAACTCAGAACCTCGAGTAGTATTTAGGAGTACTATTTCACGAGCGAAGTGAAGAAATAATGAGAGTGCACTCAAAGAAATGCTTTGGGGCATTAACGAATCTCGTACTTCACAATTGCACTATTTTAAACAATGCAGGAGACGTTAATAAAAGATGGAATAATATAAAATAATGGCTTAACAAATTATTCATCGCTGGTTGATGTTTGTCCGTATGCAGTACAATTAATTGAAAATGCACATTTTAAGTTCTTGATATGCTTTTTTATTTGTGTGTCTTGAAAGTGATTAAGTATTTATTTATTATTCATTATTTTTCATGTATTATGCACAAGAATTCAATGACCCAATAAGTAGATATCTTATTTTCTGTGTTAAAATACTTAATTTTGTTTTCGGAACTGTTATTTCTCCAGAAGAATTAATTTTTAACAAAATGGTAACCTTTTTACCTCTAGTTCAGAGGATCCTGCTGTTATAGAGAAGAGTTTCTTTACTGAACTCCAGGATCCCTCAGCGCATTGAAAGTTTGGAGTCGCGACATGAAAATAAGGAATGAAGCGGCTTCTTGTAACAGAAAGAACAGGTTGGGCGGGAGGTTACTGGCGCACAGCGAATACTAAGTTGAATGAATTATGTTTGAAGCAGGTGCCAGGTTCTCTCCTGCGTCATTCTCAGATTCCACGCATTTCCAGCGACGACGCAGTAGAGCCAAATCTGCATTCCAAAGTCCCGGGATTACCCCGATTTTGAAGACCGGAAAAATCTCGTGTGTTGAGAAAATGTTAAATGAAAGTAAAGGAAAAAAATCCTTTTCCCAGTCATTTGAAATACATACAGTGTAGAAGGAACACCACATTTACAATTCAGATTATGCCATTTATATCCTTTGTTGTGAGAGTTTTGTATTCAGCCTGCAATGTATGTTTCGTTTTGGTTCTCTTGAGTCTACTCAGCTCTTTGGAAATTCGGAGTTGACGTGTTCTATGAATCACAGCAGTAACGTAGGTGAAACATCTAAAAACGCTACAAAATGTTAATTTCCTATAAATGATATATTTACCACGATATTTACCACATTCTGTAGTTATTAAATTAATCAATGTATTTAAAGAACCCATAATGTGCAATTAGTATCCCTTATATTTTTATATTAAATTAAGTGTTGTAAAAAAATACAAATTATTATTCATGTGTAAAGATTTGTAGTAACTTCATGTATTACAGCTGTCTCTAGCATTAAACTTAACTATAACTTTCCCAGCCCTTATAAATTTTTCCAAAATGCTTGTACAGGCTTTTTGGATATTTCTTCGATATTTCACTTTCTTCGATTAGTTATTTTGAAAGACAATTACAGGCTTATGTGGCTCAGGGCATCAACTGATGTCACTGCAGTGCATCTGACCGGAAGGTCCTAGAGTTCGAGTCCCGACGGTGGCAGGATTTTGGGTAATAACTAGACAGCTAGGTCGAGTTCAGTTGCTATCTGAAGGAAAACTCGAGTGGCCGGCTGTTCTAATCGGTAGTTTTCCGCGGTTTCTCCGGTCAACATCTGGCGAACACTGGAGCAGTACCCCAACAAACGGGCCACGGGCCGCGCGCGATCTCTCCTTCCTTTTCCTTAATCTATATCCTCACCGCCTTACTTACACACACGTACGAATAGATGCACTACGCTACCAAACATGTCTGGGGATCAGTCTGGTGCTCAGAGCTTGTCTTGGTGGGGTAGGTGTCTCGTTGGTGGGAGGTACCTGGTATCTAATATTTCTAATCGTTTATCAACAAACATCTCAGAGCTTTGCAACTAAATCGCACGTAAT
Source organism: Teleogryllus occipitalis (assembly GCA_011170035.1). NCBI lineage: Eukaryota > Metazoa > Arthropoda > Insecta > Orthoptera > Gryllidae > Teleogryllus > Teleogryllus occipitalis. Next base: position 107,677 of record BLKR01003187.1, on the reverse strand, counting down.
ATCAAACAGGAAATTTAATTCTGCAAATAATTTGAGAGTGTGCATGTTTCTGATCACCCGTGCCCCGGATTGTGTATTTCAGAACTAAACCAGCAATACGTAACAGAAGCCCAAGAAGTTTTCTATTTTTAGATAATGTCTAAATAACGTATTTCGTATGTCTCAGCCCTTAGAATTCGGTTCAAGGGCGAGCCGTTCACGAGTTATTTGTGACCGTACGGGGGGGGGGGTGCAGGGGAGGACGATGATTGAACGAGAACTTTGTCGATAGCTGTATGTAAAAATGAAAGTGGTTGATGTAATATAGCTTAATATATAACCACCAAAAGCTCGAGAAATACTTTGTAAATACATCTTGTAAAGATGCATTTAACATAATGGTCGAAAATTCAATATTTTTAAGAAAAATAATATATTTACGATTGCAAGAATGGTTAAGAAGGTCCCGACCCCCATATCGCAAGTGGAATGTGAATATCCACCAGTGGACATGTTAAGTGGATCTGAAAAGATATGGGTTCACATCCTATAGTATGCCCACATCCAATTCTTTCTCCACCAACCGCCAAGTTCCTCCGAGCTCGGGAAACGTGAATAACGTGCAGACCGGAACACTAAAAATGACACAATACGCTGAATCTGATTCGAGAAGAATCCTTTGAACGAGATCTACGTAGGCAGCACACATTTCCTGCGACCTTGAGCGCGATCCTCCGAGCGCATCTCGGGCTGCACGCCATGTTGTGACGTCACCGGAAGGAAGACGTCCGGACGCGGCGCTCATTGCTGCACGTAGCGACGCGGTATGAAGTTCCCGTGACGTCTCCACGCCCCCCCCCCGCCGCGCGGTTCTTTATCCTCCGCGCGATAAAGATCCAGACGCTTTTCCAGGATGTGCTTCGCAAATAGATCGGAAGCCGAATAGCCGAACGGCCGAGTGGCGTCATGTGTTTGCCAGGATGTTGATAGGCGACGGCGGGTCTTGCAGTATTTCGTTTAAATAAGATGCAAGTTAGATGACGCTGTTGTAAAAGATCAGAACCAAACACCTGATCCATCTATTCGTAAACGGAACGGACTCCAATATTGTAGATAGAATGTGCAGTTGTGGTAATAAAGGATGTCGAGCATAACGTCAGATCCTTGAATGACCGAAAGAAACGTGAAATATAATACTTTTATACTTCGCTAGATACTTAATATAATAATACCATTTTTCGTGGTCGTGGAATTAATAAGATGTGAACTGACGACAGTGGTGTAACTGTGTGGTGAAAGCAATGGAGGGTACCGGAGAGGCGGACGGCTGTGCCAACTGGACTAACCGGAACGAAATGAACAGCTTAAGATTCGATTTTCATTTTCTGATTCGATAGTAGTCTCCTCCTCCTTACATATATTTTGTAATCAAGGAAAGGTCTCTTGGTCTCCAAATCACATCCCAACACCACTCGAATGCTTTCTTTGATTAGCGAAGTCTCTGAGACATGCTATATCCACAGCATCCGTTGGGGAGGATTAATGCATGAGGAAAGTAAACACCTAGGGTCCGTGCAGCAGTGACTCCAATCCCATTTAAACAACATATTTTAATACGCATTAGTTCACAATTACTTTAAAGTATGTTAAACAATGTAAAGGAAAAAACGTGGTCCTACAACACCACATACTTTCTCGTATTATTTATAACAGTTACGTAATATTATAATACTATTTGAACCTGCAAAAATGTCTTCAACACTCACACACTATTTTGTCAGGGCTGGAACGCGAACCTAGGTTCTGTAACTGACGTCCTTAACGACTCAGCTACGACTGTATTTCTAAAGCATAATATTTTCAACGTACTGAGTTTACTTTTTCGATTTTTTTAGAGCGCCTCATAATTCGGTCACAGTTGAGACCACTGAAAATATGAATCCGGCCATAAGTGTCTGTTCTTCTTCGCAACTGCCAGCGTTTGCTGCACACTCTCACTTTACCATGGGCGTTAACATCGCTACTTCTACCTGTCTTTCCTAAACATCCTCCATCTTACCGCTATCATCCTCTGTCTCCGATTCCTTTTCAGTTGGGAAGATTCCATGAGTCTCCCAGAAGCACACGCTCGGATCTTAGACGATCTAATGTGAGAGATCACTGTGGAGAGAGGAGGCGACTGGTCATCAATGAATGCGGCGATTACAAAAAAAATATAAAAAGAATGCATTTTGAAAGTTTTAGAGAATAACTTAATATTAGTAAAAATATGCTGATATTTTATCAGTAATAGTAAAAAGCGACTGATAATTGGCTGTGAAACGAGACGCTCACAAAGGACTCACCAATATTAGCTCATCGAATTGATAGCTCGCTGTGACAATCCGGCCGCTTCGTACCGTATTCTTTTTCACGGCGATGAGCCCACCAGTCATCGCTCCATTCGGAGAATCTCGGATGTTGTGATCATGTGTGCGGTCCTGTGCGTCCTGATTCTTGAGTTTTTTTACTGGATTTGTTAATGCTTTTAGAGTTTAATTAGTTATCATACATTGTTAAGGAACTTGAAGATATCGTAATTAAGCTGAAACGAAAACTATTTGGTTCACTGACATTTAAAGAGAAGCTTTTGATCGTGTCTAATATTCGTGAAAATGGTAGATTTTTATCGTGAAACCAATCGTTTTGCAGAGAATTTGCCTGTTAACTTGCATACTTATGTTTTCAAACCACTGATACTTAAACATTTAACTAGTGTTCAATAGAAATGCAATATTTCAAGGCCAAACTCTATGAAAATTGGTAAACTTTTTTTAATGAAACTATTGCCTACGTATGTAATGAAATTTTCCGTTTAGCTAAATTATTATGCTCGATACCAGCTCTCCCAGCATTCAAAGACAGGAGGTTTTCTGCATTAAAAATAATTATAATTATAAAAGATAATTACAAGGATAAGAAAGGATGTGAAACTTGTCCCTAGTATTAACTGAAAGAAACTCTTTGAATCCATGGGAGAAAAAACTGATTTCTACGAAATCATTCAAAAAATTGATATTACAACAGATCAGGTTGAGTCTATATTTAGTAAGGTAGAATGCTTAGGAGTTCATCTCATATTTCTTAGAAATTAATGAGTGTCAAAACAATAGTAACATTTCAGCTTTCAAATGCCACGCGTTATTTTAGAAGAGGAATATAATTTAACTCTTTATTGATTCATTTAACATTTAAGTGAATGCATTTATCATTTAATTTAAATTATTTTTAATGTAAATGTATATGTATATCAAGCTCGTTGGACTTGGGAGGATCATTTTCCAGCTTGGCTGTCCTATCTTCTTGACTGTCTAAATGTCCTGAACAAGCATTTCGCCCTGAGGAAGGTTGTTGCATGACGACCGAAACGTTGGTATCTGTGCCTAGGACGCGGTGACTTCCGATCAGCCAAGCAGAAACTGTCTCTGGCAACGGAAGGCTATGCTTTGATCTTTTCCCAGTCAAGGGATTTCTTTATATGCGCTTCTGAAAAGGTAGAAACAGTTATTTTGTTAAATCTTCCGATGTTTACTGCTTTCGTACAAATCGGAGGAAGCATGAAGCAATATTGATGTAACCTATTCTTTTATGTCTTTCCTTATAAAATCGAAGAGCTGGTTCATGATTACTTCATGATTAATATTAATTTGTGCGACTGGCGTATATGTCTCGTTTAAGCAGAATCTTAATAAAGATCTTTTGAGCTTTGCATTCCTTTTAATTTTTTTTATTACGGTATTCGTTTCCTAGCCTTTCCGATCATACCTGAGATGAATGGCTTTGATGGATCGGAGATGTGATCTCATGATCATAAGTGATCAATGGTCAAAGGTGATACTGTGGATTGGGAAGCAGGGGAAATGGGATCTCGCTTTGTCCTCCACAGATTCTACTCGATCGACAGAGTTTTGAACCCCGGTATGCACAAGTGGAAAGTGAAGGATCTAATCACGACACTTAAGTCTTCCTAAATTTCTAGTTAACCACATGTCAGTGAGGAAACCCATCACTCTTAAACATTATCACCCGAGGAAAGTCCGCCCTTTTCCTTCACGATAAGTTTACGAGATGCGGAAACATTCTGAAGTCAGTTTTGCAAAACTAATGTAATCGGCTGTTGCAAAAAATTACGAATTACAAAATTCCACGAAATAAACCGCAATAAAATTACATCAAACAAAAGTATACCTCAGCATCGAAACACTTTATGAAAATCGATTGAAGCCTTCTTTCAAGTACTAATTAACCCATGTATTTAGTTGAGGGTTAATTAGTATTTTGGTTGAATTTAATAATTGAGCCAAAATTAGGGCAAACATCTTGTTTTTTGTTTTTTTAATTCTTATCTCGAATACTTTTGAATGAATAAAATTCGCAGCAGAAGACATCCTAAAGGAGAAGCATATAATAAAGTTATTGTATTCTCGAATGCTAGATGTCGATTTAGCCGAGATCGCTTAAGTATTGTACGCTCCTGGCCAGCGTGGATTCATGATTTGCGTCTGTTCAAATCATCTTTCAAAAACCGTGCGTTGCTATCCTATACCTGTTGTGAAGTCGGAGGGAGAAACCGATGTAAGCAAACCGTGGTTGGTGCGCACCAGGGATAACGGGTCAGTATAATTTAGCAACATAACAATGATTTAGAACTGAAAGTTGCAAAAACTAAAATTAAAATTAAAGTTGCAAAAGTTAAAACTTAAAACTGAATTAAAGCAAATGCTAAAAGTTGCAAAAAATAAGCTTCACTAAAAAACAATAAAAAGCTTCACTACGCACACGTTTTGTTGAGCTCTCCTTTTGCTTGTAGTGGTAGGAGTAAAGCTGGGGGTGAGTAACTATTTTTTAGCAATACAAAAAAATCAAATTTTCTGTTCGTTTACGGATGTAAATACGTTTTATAAAACTCAGGAACGAAAAGGCCTAGTTTTTCAAATGTTGATCATCTGGAGCATTTTAAAATAATAATAATAATAATAATAATTATTATTATTATTATTATTATTATTATTATTATTTATTATTATTATTATTATTATTATTATTTATTATTATTATTATTATTATTTATTATTATTATTTAAACTTTTATTCATCTTTCAACTATATAATTAAAATGTTAAGAAGCGATTCTGGAGCTCAAAAAAACGTGCGCAGATTATCTTCTTCCCCATACGTCACAGAGTTTTTACTGTTATTTGACTAAATAAATAAAATCAAATTAATCAAATATGCTACCAGTCAGCCCCAACAATGCGTACGGACGCGGCGACAGCGGATGGACGCTTTGCGCCCTAAATTAAGTTGAGATTTAACAGTCCAAACCAAACGTTTGAAAGCCAAGTTCACTTGAACGAATAGAAGCCTCGATTACATCAGTAACGTATCCAACAGCTTGAGTTGTTCATCCGAATTGGTTTCGATCACATTTTTTACATTATTTTTCTTTGCTTTTAGAGAATTTTGAAAGCATTTTAAGATCATTTTATTGATATTTTTAGCGATGTTTAAGGTCATCAAAATCCTCACCCCAATTGATGTGTAATACACAGCAATAGCGAAGCATTTGCCGGGTCCACTAGTAAATAAATAAAAGTGTGCAACTATTATCTTTTTTTTCTAGGGCTTTTATCCAGCCAGCAGCCGGTTATCCTTTTCGTCCCGATGGGACGCATATTCGACCATACATTAGACCAACACACTTGCGGGCTCCTCTGATCTGGGGTCAGCAGAACGCGAGGCCCTCCGCGACAACACGTACAAAGTCAAGGGACAAACAACCATGCCCAAGGCGGGACTCGAACTCGCAACTATTCGGACCGAAGCGCTGAGTCGGTACTCGCTCTTAGCCACCTCGGCCATCCAGATCGGCGCAACTATTATCTGATAAATGAAAATGATTTTATGTTCCATTACTTTGTGTCGTGCGAGGAGTCCTTTAGTGCCCAGATATTTAGATTGCAAAAGAAAATTATCCGAATAATGAAAAAAATCCCATCCACATGATCCGTGCAAGCCTCTTTTCATTGACCTTGGAATCTTACCATTGCCTTGCCTATTTCTTTAAGAGTCTGTAGTATTTGTCAAAACTGGCTTACTTAACGGTGGGAACTTATGTTCATGTAATACTGATATTTATAGTTACAACACTCGACGTAGAAATCATGTTCATCAAGTGTCAGTATCAACAGCTCACTACAAGAAATCTACATACAATACATGTACGTTACTTTACAACGCATTGCCAGATGAAATTAAACAATTAAAATTGATACACAAATTTAAGTTAAAAGTAAAATCTTTTCTGCTGCAAAACTGTTTCTATACAATTAGAGACTATACCGATCGTCAAAAAGAAAAATTTTACTTTAACAAAACAATGATATAGTTTACATTTTCATTGTATAATTTTTTTAAAAATACTTAAATGCCTGTAACAAATAATGTACTTCAGCTTCCGGGTCAATAACCCCCATCTCGATCGGGTTTTTGACCAGTTTCCCTGATACATTGAGCAAATGCTGGGATGGACCCTTGATTTGCATCTGGACGTAAATATAGCTTCACTATGCACACGTTTTGTTGATCTTTCCTTTTGCTTGTAGTGTTAGTAAAGCTAAGGGTGAGTTTCTATTTTGTTAACAATACAGAAAAATCAATTTTGTTCGTTCGTTTATCGTTAAAAATAAATTTTCTACAATTCGGCAACGAAAATATCTAGTTTTTGAAATGTTAATCTCTCGCTTATTTAAATTTATTATTATTATTATTATTATTATTATTATTTAATCTTTCAACTATTAATAGTTAAATTGTTGGGAAGGGATTCTGAAACTGAAGAAAGCGTGCGCAGATGATTTTCTCCCCCATACGTCACATACAGTTTTTGACTGTTTTTGACTAAATAAATAAAAAAATAAAAATTAAAGTGCCAATGGATCTGCCCCCGCCCCTGCCGCGCCCCCGCCCGCGGGCCGGCTCTGCCGCCGCTTCGCGTTCGTCAGCGCGTGGCTGCATGCGTCACCGTCCAACGCGCCCGCGTCTCCCCCCCCCCTTCTCCCCCACCGGCACTCGCTCTTATAAGCGCGCGGCCTCGCCGTCTCCACCACACAGAGCTTTCGCCGTCCGCTTCGCACAGTCGCACGTACCACGCGTGTCTCCCGACTCCCCGCCATGAGGACCTCCGTCGTCATTGTTTGTGGTGAGTGTGCGCTTCTGCGAGTGTGTGCGGGTGTGAGAGTGCGCTGGAAACGTGGTCTGGCAAATAGCACGTTTTTACTTCACTTTCACCGTTCGGTTTAATGAGTGTGGTTCACAGCTTTGAACCAGTTGTCCATAGTTCATAGTAAATTTATTCTGTCTTGCGTAGGATTTTCGGGATCTGGAGCAACACACCTTAGCACAGAATGTGGCAATTTGTGTTGCTCCAGATCTCGCCACCTACATAATGTGCTATTTATGGCGCTTTAGATTCCACTTTCTACGGAATATGGAAACAATTTACTAAATTATCTAATGCTAGTGTTTCATAAAATGTTTTTTTACTACGTCAATTTCGTAACTTGTATCGTAAATTCAGATAGTTTCTCCATCGTAAACTGAATTCGGTTGTTGCATACCTGTTTTTTAAAGTCATTCCTGATTTCCTTCAAGATTAATCTTCCCTTTCAGCAGTATTTTCAATAGAAGGGTATAAAATAGCGAGGAAAAAAAACCTAACAAATATCGGCCATTGCAGAGAAGCCACCCGTTGAATGTTGCTTTGAAGGTTAAGACGTGTTTACGTCGGTCGGTGCATTCCGTGGTACATTCTGGAGCGGATGTAGACTGTGCCACACCGGAAACCTTGCGGCGAGGTTAGCGAGTGTTGCCAGTGAAGCGGGTTGGATTCGGGAATCTCGTATAATATTGTTGGTCTTGTGATCTAATTGTGACGCCAGGATAGATGAATTGTGTGGATCACTTTTAAAAGACGTGAATTACAAAGTAGGAGAGGTGACGGGCAATAACTTTTTTCGGAATTTCGAGAACACTATTTACATCATATCGAGTGGAACTGCGTGAAGGATTACATCGTATTTGGGAGTAATCGTCGTATAATTATTTCATGTGTGAAACGTATTTTTGCATCTACCGTTTTATACTGGATGCTCTAAATATTGCAACAGCAACCGGTTGAGTTTTTTTAAATAGGAGTCCCAGTTAAGTTCTAATGGAAGTTACATAAATGTAACTTCATTATCTGTGCACATCTTCAAGAATTCAGTGGGTAATGCAGTTATTCAAATTATCGTTTCCATGTTGTCGCGGCAGGAAGTATTATTCCTTGACGAAGGACGTCATGGATAAGAGCCCAAAATTGATTGCTTATTTATCCTTGAAAATAGATTTTATTACATGGGAGCTTTTTTTATTCAAAATTCAAGTAGTTTATGACTTAGTGTAGGGATCACAGAATTTTGAAAATGTGCACAGAATTCACTTCTCCCCATAGCACGTCATAAGCAGTTTCAACTGTTTTTGACGTAAAATAAATAAATTTATCTCAGTCCCAGTGCGCGACAGTATGAAATTGACTTGGTCCCAGTGCATGACAGGTGGTGTGCCGTTTTGCAGGTGTGCTGGCCGTGCTGGTGGCGTTGGAGCAGGCGAGCGCCCAGAAGGTGTGCCCGCAGTGCGTGTGCCCCACCGTCTACGACCCCGTGTGCGCCTTCAACAAGGTCACCCTGCGCTACCGCGGCTTCTCCTCGCCCTGCGAGATGGACTGCACCAACAAGTGCCGCCAGAACAGTGAGTGTCTCAAACGTTCTGTTCTCTCCTCCCATCTCCCGTCAGATCTCCAATCGCCGTCAAACACACGTCATCCTTCGCACATCAGATTCAGATTCAAAGGGAACTTTCACCATAATTACTGTCCATCTTTCCACCGGTAGTGAGCTCGTTTCTGTCGTTTCTGCAGTAACTGACCGGGAGGTCCTACGGTTAGAGTTCCGACGGTGGCGGATTTTCGACGTAAGCTAAATATAATTAGGTCGAATTCGGCCGCTGACTGGGAGAGTTTCCGGCATTTTTATGTGGTGTCTTCAATCTGTACTAAGCGAATGCCGGAGCAGTACTCGAAAAAATGGGGCCTCGGACCGCGTGCGATCTTAACTTATCTTCCTTGTACTATCCTCCCCCTTACATAAACACACTTATCTGTACCGTATCTCAGCATTCAGTCGGGAAGGAATCGCCAGCACCTCCCGAGATAAAATATTCGCTCCCCTAACAGAACTGATGTCCATAGCAGTTTACGTTTCCGGTAACTTCAATCAACCCCCTCCTCAAAAAGAAACTTCACTCCTAAACCATAAATGCACACATTTAAATAGTAAAGATAAAATTACATAAATAGTGAAGGGTAATACTTAGACCCGCATTTTCCTGGAGTCCCAATGTTTTTTCTGTAACACGTATCCGTCGAAACCCCCGAAAGACGAATGTCGAGTGAGAGCAAAATAAACGAAGCAAAAAGAACAAAGTAGTCTCCACTCCTCGTGAACGCTCGCCTTCCTTGTGCGTTTCTCCGTTCACTCTTGTTTTCACAGTATAGACTCGGGGGCATTGGATGAATTAAAGAAAATTGAAGTAAAACTAAAAATGTTTAAAACTTGAAAATATTTTCCTTTTTTTCCTGTTCTCGTAGACTGGTTAGACTTGCTTTTACGAGCTTTTAAAAGACGAGCGTTTCAGGTAGAATTACTAAGCTATTCCACGACTCTTGAGTCCTGTTTGCATTCAGCTGTTTGATTTCGAAAGCGTGCGTGCGTTCTTTTTGTAAAGAATTTATTTTGGCTCTCAAATTTATGTCTTCACAACCTTTTTTTTTTTTCGCCCGTGTCTTGTCTCAAAACTACAATAGTAACATAACACTGAGCATGTAATTCACTATTCTTTTTATTTTTTCGTCTATTTCCTATTTTATATTGGCCCATTTTAAGTTGATAACCCCATATCTTTAATTTCCTTTTTTTCCTCTTAAATTTCCTTTCTTCTGTAAATAAAAATTTTGGTTATAAATTATAATAGTCAACAAACAATGTATCAAGCAAGTCTAGAGGCATAATTGATATTCATCAAGGAGATTTTAAATTAGGATGTTCATTAAAAATTAGAAAGAATTTTGAAACTCATCTTTATGCATGTACACGAACATAATGTGAAGTAGGTCTACTTAACGGAATATTCTTCCTATACACTTGTTGCAAACTTATTTAATCCGAGAAGTTGATTTGACTTCTGTCTAAAACTTGACTTGAAAGCATTTTGATTTGTATTGTGGCTGCATGTCTCCAGCGAATGGTCTCTAACCTCGATTCGTTGTTGTCCGGCAGGGTTCGAGTTCAAGTTCAAGGGCCGCTGCGGTAAGGACAAGATCCAGCAGAGGCCCACGCCGGCGCCAACCGACGCCTGAGCGCCACCCTCCCCTCCCCTCTCCCTTTTGACGCCTCACCTGCCGAGGCACCAAAGAGCAATGACCCCGCCCCGCCCACACCACTGCCAGCGCGCTTCCGCCCGCACCGCCCCAAGACTGAAGCGGGGCGCCGCCGCGCCGCGCCGCACCACTAGGCCAGTGGACGCGTACCACCTTGTATATTTATTTGTAAATAAATAGGTTTTTATTTAGTAAAATTACTGTCTTGTTTCTTGTCTGTGGGCGTGATGAGTGGATACCTGATTTTTATGTACTAATTACATATTTTTTTTGTCTTTCTCCATACTGTTCTCAAAATTATCTATGAATGCTCGCCGTCCTAGCACTAATTTTTTCTTTAAATATTTTTACATATTTAATACTGTATTGCATATTTTGCTATTTTCACAAAATATTTATTTTTATTTTCTATCAATTTTCTTCAATTTCATTTCATATTTTTATGAAAATATTTTTTTTAACGGCATTTTTTCCTACAATATTACTCCGTGATGATCTGGGCTGTCCGGGTGACGCCGCGTTGAAGGCTGGGATGCCGACGTTTCGACCGACAAATCGCGGTCCTCTTCAGGGCTGTACTGCTACTGAAGAGGACCGCGATATGTCGGTCGAAACGTCGGCACCCCAGCTTTGGACGCGGCGTCACCCGGACAGCCCAGATCATTACTCTGGCCGCGGAAGCCTACGATATCATTACTCCGTGATGTCTGTGTGAAGATGCGCTACGATGCTCTTACAATCCGGCGCGCCTGCTTCAATCATGTCAATGGCGGGAAGTGCACGTCAGTGACTGAGATCATTTTTCACCTTTAGGTGTGAAAAGTATCCCTAACCCCGCGTTTCGTGGCCTTTAGCCTTTATTTCCGAGACACTGTGGCATTCGCCGACGTGTAACACTTCCACGAGAATGCTGCATGCTGCAGTGATTGTTTGCTGGTCGTAGAGATCGCCAGTTTGTACGAGAGCTACTATTGCCTCTAGTCTGGCTATCAAACTACGGTCCTAACGAAGCTTTTACTGTCGGGAAAGTTGTGCAAAGTGTGCATCAAACAACTCAAAATAATTTTTAAAACGTTTGTATTAATTTTAACATTTGTTTAGGATCCTTTTGTACATGTAATTTCACACTACGTAAATGTGTTTATTACTATATTTTAATATTGCATATTATATCTGCTTTTACATATTTATTACCTAATCTTACGGTTTTCATTAAATAATTCATATGTGCGTATTTTGTCATTTCATGCTACATATTTTTTCCGGTCTTTAGTGATGAGTTCCATACTAAAGTTTTGGGGATTTCGGAACTCACGAAAACATGCGCATAATATACATCTCCACATACAACACACAATTTTTGCTGTTTTTAAGTAAAATAAATCAAATCAAATTCTGAGCATAGGGGAAGGAGATGGTTTCCGGTTGTTTTCCACTCTATGAAGGTTTATAAGGTGATCATGGAAGGTAAATTACAGTGGGAAATAAGACAGGGTGGATCAGAAACAATGTGGTTTAGAAGCCGCATCGAGTTATCGGTCACACGATGTGATTTAGAAGTCAATAAAGTCAATTATGCGGTGGAAATCCTCATGTATTACACGGGACCTGAAGCGTAACGGCTCCGCATCCTTTCTCAAAGCCCTTGTGTCACTGAGGCATAAATCTTTGTTATTTTTGAAATTAAATAGTCACCGCTTTAAGTTTAATAATAGGGTCTAAGAATTTAGGATGTTTCAATTTTTATTTTCAAATTTTGTTCTTTTTTGGTCCCCCGCTGTCTCCGCAGGCTACATCAAACCAGTAAACTCTGAATTTCGCGTCATACATAGCATGATGAGTATATTAAATTGTAGATCAGCGTCTTTAAATAGGTTCTTAGTTTTGGACCATTCATGATATACCCGTTAAACATTAACTATCTTTTCGGAGTTTGGAGAAACATTTTTAAACGAATGTGCCCAAGGCCCATAATCCTCATCTTGTGTTAATTACTAAAGACGCAGTACTATGTCAATGACGGTTGAAATTCTAAGATCAAAATTCAAAAAAAAATTATATTCAAAATATTGACTGGGAAGAGTCTGAATAGTGCCACTTCAATTTGATGACACACGCTTCTATGTATCAAAATAACCATTGTAGAAATCACGACCGTTAATAAGTAGTAGGATAATGGATCACGGGATCGGTCAATTAATGAATTACATTAGTTTACCAACGTTTCGGAATATTTAATTCCTTCATCAGGGCTTAATACATATACTGGTCAAACATAATGTTCCTCCACAGCACAACTTCAATACAGAGTTGCTGAAGCACACACGTCCATAGCAAGTCCGACCATGGCCACGGCCCGAAAGAAAGTGCTTTCCGTGATCCATTATCCTACTATGTATCAAAATATCTATAAGCATTTGTGGAATGTATTTCAATAATACTGAAGATCACAGTATAAAATTGGAGCTACGCTCAATGGAATGTTCTTTGACATTTTTCTAATCGTGCATCCGTCTCCGCTAATATTTAAAGAACTTTGGAAGAACGTCAGAACTTTAAAGGTCTTCAATCTTGAGAGAGCTTACTTGTAGTGCATTTGAATACTTTCACAATATATTTTAATGCTTACACTAGTGCCCTCTGACAGGAACAGTTCAAAAACTATGTTCGTTTTTAGGGGGAGGGAGATCCACGAGTGTGACGAAAGCAAAGAAGTAGTGGAGGTCGATGAAATATGATCGTTATCGTCACATTTCTGTATAAATTATTGTTCACTTGAATTGATTGATTGATTTTTTCGTGTTTTCGGGCGCGTCAACTGCTTTGCTCATTAGTCCCGTTAGTGTAGTGCATGTTTTTTCGCGGGAGATGGCGGTTATCTTCCCCCGCTGGATGGCGAGATCCGGCGCCGACCTATCGTCGGCTAGTGGGGTTTCCCCCTAACCAGGACTCTCCCACCAGCGGGGCACCGCCCCAGCCGGGTCAAGCTCTAAGCTCCCGACGGTCTCCCGGAATATGTGGTAGTATATTGCGTGTTTGTGTGTGTGTGTGTGTGTGTGTGTGTGTGTGTGTGTAAGGGGAGAGGATAGGACAAGGAAGAGGAAGGACAGATCGCGCGCGGTCCGTGGCCCATTTGGTAGGGTACTGCTCCGGCATTCGCCTGGTGTTGATCGGAGAAACCACGGAAAACTACCGATCAGAGCAGCCGGCCGCTAGAATTCTCCTCCAGACTGTTCACTTGAAACTATACATAAATGTTAAAATTCTAAAAAATGTATCTTGTGCTAAAATTCTAAAAAAAATAAAACGCATGCTTGAAATACAACACAATTTAACTTAATTTAATGCAGGAAGTGAGAAGAGTGTGTCGATTGCAATCTCAGGGGATGGCATTTGTGTTTCAAGATGTTGCAATGATGAGAAGCGCTAAAAGTTGTGCGTATTTTATGAATGGCCCTTAGGGTGTCTTCTATTTAACAGATTCCAGAATTCGTTGATAGTATATCCCAAAAGTGTTTATTGAGATAATTTTATGTTGGATCGAAAAAATGTGGACTAAATATTGTAATGATAGTTACCATCGTGTGTTATTGCCAAATTATTTCGTTTGGTTTCCTATACAAGCATCCCATCGTAAATGCTGGGTGAATGCGATGTTAATAAGACTTTGAGGAATACCGACATGAACATAACAAAACGAGAGCTGCTTTCTTTTTTTTTAACACATATTTATTTTTCTTTCGGTAATACATAGTTCAGTTACATTTTTCATTCACATTCGTTGGCTTGCAAAACTATTCTTATTTCACAATCTTAAAACTATTACTACAACAAGGGATAGCTAGCTACAATCAGCCGTTACTGTTCACACATTTTAGTTTAACTGTTTACACAATATGTGTAGGAAGGCGCCAAATGGGTATCGGATTTAATTCGTTAAATGTTGAGGCGGGTATGTTGAGGCGAAGTTATTGTGAAATGCACGTGATAGAGAGTTGATATTTGAGTAGAAGTAATTTGAGAGGTGGTTATGTGTTTATTGGTGAATGTTATATACCTGTCTTTGTGTGATACTTTTTCAGATATAAACCATGGAGCGTGAGTTGCTAATCGGATAAATATATTTTGTATTATTTTTACTTTATTTATGGTTGACGCTGATGCACGAGTCCAAACCGCACATGCTTGTAATATTGAAGGTCTCATTATCGTTTTGTACAATGTGATGGCATTGTCTATCGATAGGTAGCTTTTGGAGTTTGAAAGTTTTTTGTTAGTGCTATTTTACATTTTGCTTGTTTTATTTTGATTGTATCGTCATTCGTGAATTCTAGTTCTGTTTTGAATATAAATTCAGCCCAAACTATTTAACTGTTTGATAGAGAGGTGTCCATAGTATTATAGTGTTGATTACGAAAAGGGGTAGGAGTATAGAAGTGCTTTAACGAGAATGTTTTGGCTATGGATTTTGTTGAGTTTAATCTAATTTCCTATATTGTTGACCAGTTGTCTATTCTATCTTGACGTTGTGTTTTTTTCACTAATGGTTCTAATTGATTGGCTAGATCTGTAGATTACAGTATCGTCTACAAAATGCGATACTTGAGTGTGGTTTGTGGTTGGTATGTCTAACGAGTAAATATTAAATAATGTTGGTGAATGTGGGGATCTTTGTGGTAGGTCTGCTAGTGTTTAACGGGAGTATGAATTCTGTTACGCTTGCATGTATTTAAGCCGTGCTCCTCAGGAATTCGCGTTGTCCAGAAACCAGCTTGGCGTTGTTCAAGGTGTTCGCTAGCTGCGAGGAAGGTCGCTTGCGCATTCACTCGCCCTTGGTCTGGAGCGATTGGATCCTGGATCGCGCATTCTGAAACTTCCAACGGCACCTACCTTTATATATATAACCCCTTGTTGGGTGTTGAGTGCTTTTTGGAGTAAACCACCGTATGTATTGCGGAGTCCATTATGTAGTTCGGAACACGTACCTCACTACGTTTTCTCATTTCCCTTCGTTCTTTTCTGCATTTTCATCAACCACGTTCCATACTAAAATGCGTAATTTCTGTTGTTGATTTTATTTTTTTAATTTATTCTTGCGTGGCCTGCAGCTGCCGCGTACTACTGATACAGTGGATATTATTATTATTATTATTATTATTATTATTATTATTATTATTATTATTATTATTATTATTATTATTATTATTATTATTATTTATTTATTATTATTATTATTATTATTATTTATTATTATTATTACTATTATTAGTCTAGTCGGCTATAGAAGGACAAAACATTCTCTGGGCAGTTTTCTTTTTAAACGTTTCCATTTCTGGTTCTATCCCGTTTATTCAATGTATTATACTTACATTATTTATTTTACGAATTGTTCAAAATTGTGTAAAACATTCAAATGTAGTAATGTGCTAAAAAAACAATTTACACTAGGACTGGAAAGTAAAACGAACACATTTTTCTCAAGAATTGAACATTAAATTACTTTCACTTCATATCATTTATTTGCTTAGATCACTGCTTTTTGCAAGAGTAATTTGAGAGAAGTAGTACTGCATACTAGATCATGATAATGTATCACTCTTCGTTAATTTATCCGGTTCTGAATTCCAAATGACTGAGCCTTTATGTTGTTTCTACTGCAATTAACTACTTTACTCTGAGTTATAAATTAATAACACTCTAAAAATAGAGAAATATTTAGTCATTTAATTGATATACAGCAGTATCAGTAAGGTGTATAATTTTGTGTTGAATGTTCTTGCAATGCAGCTAGAAGGTTGTACAGATCCATTTTATTATGTTAAATGTCAGCACTTTCAGGAGAGATGGCACAATCAGTGAATACAATGTAATATAATAGTTATCGCGCAGAGTACATGTAATATATGCCGCAGAAAATACGTAGTTCTATATGAATTGTCAATCAGAGTATTGGAATCAACAGTAATTTGCGCGTTTCTGCTACCGCAGATACGTACGTGAAGAAAGAGGAAACGAAATGGCTTTTCCCGGCTCGTCACGCCACATCGCGTCATGACCGCTGGGGTTAAGAAATGTTTTCCTCTGCAGAGTTTTATGAAGAAAACAAACGCTGAGTTGGAAAAAAAATTATTAAGACAATTCCAACCTACAAAGTCAACTTAGAATAACGAGGGAAATCAAGTGGAAGTAATGAAGTAGAAAACCGTTACGATCGTTGTTCTCTTACAGATACGTCCAATACATTTAAGATGCATTCAACGAAAGTTCTTTATCCTTATAAATGAAGGTAATCATCATTGTGATTTAAACAAATGCAAATTTTAAATGTTATGTGCCCAATGTCTCCTTTAATAGCGTACACGGGAAGTTATTTGATATATAATTTTAATTTTGGTTCTTTTTTTCAGTCATCTCCTTGTCTTTCAGTTAACAGCAGAAATATAAAAATAGCAAGACTGAGATAATGTTTGTCATTTTTTTCTGGGGTGTAAATGTATTAATAATATACCAGAACTTCTGTATTTGGAACAATAAAGTGGAAAAAATCTTCGTAAGGTTTATGGTGATATTTATAATGATTGACACAAGTTTTGCATTTCATAAAATCTGCACTTACAGATACGCAGGTAGATTAAATAATACAGGAAGAAACGATGAAAAAATCTTGGGTCCAAATTATAATGAGAAATAGAAACTGAGAAATAGCAAACAAGTTTGCAAAAGAAAAATGGGAAAAGTGACAATAGTAAGTGGTATTCTGTAGATAACTAAAAACGAAGGAATGTGCAAAGATTAATGAAAAGAATATTCAACTTTGTCCATTAAAATCTTGACACAAATACCCTAAATTAAATAAATAAAAACAATCGTAATATAGGATTTGAAGGACGAAAGATGATGAAGAAAAATCTATACCAAAGAAATGAGAGCGAAAGGTGAAAATAAAAGTTATGAGTGTTAAAAGGTACGAGGAAGACAGATACAAGAAAGTTAGATTGAAATGAAGAAAAGGGCCATGAAGTAATGGGAAAATGCTGTATTCTTTTGTTTTTTCAAAAATTACACAAATGTTTTTTTATTATCTCTCACGCCATTAATATGCACATTTCCATCAATTTGCATACATTATTGCATTTGTTAGTAAAAGTACTTCAAATGACTTCAAATTAAGTTTTTCGAAAACTCAATAGATTCCTGTGAAAACGAGCTTCAAATTTCGCATTTACAGTAAAGCTTGATCACCATTTTTTTAAAACGGCTTCAATTTCTTTCAATGAAAATTGCTATGAAAGACGACATTAGCATTCTTTAATGTTTCTAAAATATAATTTAGATTCTACTATTTGGAAACCGAAAAGTTACGAAATATTACAAAAAAAAGTTCTTTGGGCCGCAATAGATGGAAGGAGGCAAGAAGGAGGGACACGATTGTTCAGAACCGGTCCACCCCAAGGAAATTAGAAAACTTTACTACGAGAAAGTCTGTGCCATTGTGTAGCACCTCTAGTTTTTTATTAAATTCAATATTATTGAATCAAAATGTTAAAATTTCAACTAGGTGAGGTGTTAAGGTTCCCAACCTGCGCAGGGTGACGTTCACAGCCACCGTGCCTCGAGTGAGGGTCGCCGCTGAGCGGTCACCATGGCGACGCACGTGTTGACTCGCAGAGGGAGACAAGCGAGGGGCTGGGCGTACAGAGGTGGGTCGCATCTGGGAGCGTCATGTCTACTGAGGACGAAGAGTCGGAGGAGCCAGAGAACACGTCTCCAAAGACAGTGTACGTATTCGCTGGCCTTATTTGATCGACCCCATGCACACCTTGAGCGACATTTTTAAAAAATCGCATTGTCAGACCAAACTGCTGTCTCAGATTTGCACTTGTAAATATTATTTATTTAGTAAATCCATTTAACCCAACACTCACTCCGTACTAATAGCTAATTTTAAAACAATTAGTGATCATATTGTTGAGGTGATTCCAATACTTTACTCAATGTACAGTGAATTTGACACCGTTTACATTACACTCAACCTACCATAGCACCTGCACACAGGTTGGTTCTCATTCAGTTGAAGTTTAGGTTTGTTTATCTGTGGTTGTACTCAAGGCAATGCATTTGTGAAACGTATTCGATTATGTAGATTCAGGCATTTTTTCATGATAAATGTTAATTTTGACCAGAAAATTATATAATTATAGGATTTACTTGGTAAATTCCAAATATAACGCAAAATGTAATGAAACTATGTTATACAAATGTCACTTACGTCTTTGCAACCTTACCACCTGCAAAACTTACCTTGATATCGTCATGTAGAACAAAGAAGCCGTTTCTAGCTCACGTATGTGGCGCATGAGCAAATGATGACGTTTTCAGGCAACGCAAAAAGCATTGGGAGCCAAATTTACTCGGCAGTACGTTTGTCGATACGAGCGGATGTGGACCCACTTGAACAAGCACATTGAACAGTTATATCGTAGTAGCACCCTAGCTGTAGCAAGTGGTTAGTATGGGCAGTTGCTGAGCTTGTAAACTTTATGTGTCAATAAATGTAAGCCGTGTATTTTATTACATTTCTGGGCCGCCATACTACCTCCGCTGCACACACAAGCTTTTTCACGTACCTCACTCGATGAGGCTGCGACCGCAATTACAGCCTTCCTGAATTTTTTTTCTCATTTCCAAAATATCACAATTTTGTGAACTGTGAATATAAAGTCTTTTCTTGTGACTGTTAGAAGTCTGAAGTTACACATTACTGTTCGCTTTAAAAAAATGAATTTGAATAATTGGGAAAAGGGAAAATTATTTTCTTAAATTATTAAAACATTTGTAGTTCAATATAATAAATATTTAATAATTAATCATTTATAATTAATAACAACAATTTCATAATTATTTTCTAAAAGTTTAACTATAAAGTAGCCCACTTTCCCATTATTTTTGCAAGTCCTTTTCAAAAATAATGTATTCTGTAATATGTAATAATGTATTCAAAAATAATGTAAATTCTCCAAAGAAAAATGTGGGTACTTCCTGAAACAGCGGCTATACAACATGCCATCCGAATTCCTTACTTAGCTGACTGGCATAATTTCTGGTGAGTTCAGAGTATGGTTTCATTTCAACCGAAATAGAGCAATAACTGTTCTTTTATCAACAAAGCCAACGTTTTCTTAAGAGAAACTTTAGGAGAGCGGGTGACAGAAACTTTGGAATTAACGTACCAATTCTAAACAGATTTTTCGGCGCAGACACCTGGTCTTAAAACAAATTTCTTAAATTAAATCATAAAATTAGTATAATAAGTATGATAAGTTGGACCCATGCCAAAAGTCTGCTCTTTTAAAATTGTTTTAAAATGGGAAATAGTCATATGGGAATCCAAGTCCGAGAATCCGTTCTACAATGGGAGAAGGCCTGGACTTCAAAAATGCAATAGAACGAAAGGACCCATTTTGTGGCTCAAGAAACGTAACTCGTGTTCGGTCAGGATCATGAAAATCTGGAGTTTAGTGCCAAATAGTTTTAATAATAATGTTATTATTTATTTTTGTAATTACACAAATCCCTCATGATACCTTTAATAACATATTAGGATATGCTCAGTTGGGAGAAATGCAGCAAAATCAATTCCGTGTTCATGACAAAGAATTCAAAATGAAGTTCTGAGAAACATAGTTGTAGCACCATGGTTTATACTAAATAAATAAATAAATACATATAGAACTTTATATACCTACACTAGCTTAGCATTTCACCAAATTTTACAGCTAGCTTCACATTTCAGCAAATTATCCTAAAATTTATTTTCTATACTCCAAATTCGCATGTTTTTAGTTTAAAAAATCTTTTCTTGCTCCCCTAAAGACAAATTCGGACCATTCTAAAGTAATATACATTTAACTATTACACTATAAATTAATAATATCGCGAACATGCATTATTAAAAAATACCTTTGAACACCCACCCACCAACACACACACACATACACACACACACACACACACACACACACACACACACACACAACTAATTAAATAAATAAAAAATTGTGAATATTTGAACAGTGCGGTGCATTCTAAATCTACAAGAAATTATTTTTAATAAAACTGAAAAGCATGTGTGCTTAACAGAAGGAAATAAATTTGGAACAACATTCATCCGTTGTGAAACAACCATTATTTTATCTATAGTTAGCGATTGTACTATAGTATTACGTCATTCTACTAATCACACGAGTTGATTGACTTGAGTATCAAATAAGGTGATTGAATTTTCCTGCTTTAACTATTCATCTGTTTCAACGTCTCAAATATTAAAAAATGATTATTTTTATTTATTACAAATTGTTTTATGGCCTGCATATATTCAGATATTTGCGCGTACCTGAATATATTATTCCTTTTTAAGAATTCTTTTGTGATCATTTTCAGAAAATGCATTCGTTTTTTTATCACACTGATATCCAAACCGTCCTTTTTTACGAATTATCCAAGGAAATTTAAATACTTGGCTTTTTTCATAAAAAGGGGTTACTTGTGAGAGGATGTTAAAAAAGTAATATTGCTTTTCGAGGAAGAAAATCGTATACATGTGTTTAATGTTCCAGTTTCCGGTAAAATGCTTGTGTGAGAAAGTGAGCACTGTAATAGTTTAGATATAAATGTATTTTGTAACACTGTATTTTAATTGTTTTATTTTGACAGATGGGTGAAATTTCACAAAATAAGAAATATATATTATGTAAACCTGAAGAAAACGAAGCAGCTTGTAGCCATTACTAGAGGCTGTCATATATTATTCATTGACCCTGTGACCGAAGAGGAAACAATATTTCGGGCTGTTAATGCTGAAAAAGGAGAAGGAGTTCAGTGCATGGATATCGCTCGCAAATCTAAAGTATTTGCGTTTGCTGAGAAATGTATGAATCCCCGGATAATGGTATACAGTATTCCTGATTTGGTCTGCTTGAATACCCTGTCTGGTAAGAAAGTGTTATAACATTAAATTGCAAGGTGAAACAATAAAAATGCATTAAGAGTAAGTCACTTTTAAATACAAACTTATTTACAACCTTCTATGATAATTTTAAAAAACAGACCGACAGAAAGTAATATAATTTTTATGCAGTATTGTAAATTAATACATGTTTTGGCAACTTAAAATAGGTGAATTTTGAAGATAAACAACCGTGGACACAAAGAAGAAAAGTTTTCAGTTTTTAAGTGTTAGTTTTGTGTTCGAGTATTGAAAATGCTTCTAACAAGTTTTGCACCTCAGCTTCTGGGCCTTTCCCCCCCCCCCCCATCTCGATCAGGTTTTTGTCCAATTTCCCTTCGAGCAAATGATAAGATGGTCCGTTTTACTTTTGGACACAAATGTAATGTTACTATCAGTGCACATTTTCTTGAGCTCATTGGACGATACAACAATTCATATAATTGTTATAATTGTTCTCCATTGTCTCGAGTCCTTCGCGGAGGGTATACCGGTGTAAGGTATAAAATCTGTAGCTGATTTGCCTTTGCAAACAGATTTTATTACACGAGAGCAAATATTTTCTAAACAATTCTTGCCAAAATGCTTGTTGCTACCTGTAATCGTAAATCAACTTAAAATAATTTGAGTTATGATAGGAATCACCGAGTTCCCGAAAACGAGCACAGGTAACACTTTTTCTCATAGTACGTAACAGACCGTTTTAATTATTTCTTGGCGTAAAATAAAGAAATTAAATTATATAAAGAAGTGGAAAGAAAATATATCTTAAAAGGTCTATATTCGTGTTCACATTGCAATTCAATTTGCTAACAATTCGAAGTTAAATAATTATGTCATCTTTATTTATCGTCAAAACCAGTATAAGATGCATGTAACGTAGGATGGGCGAAAAACCACCCGAGTATAATTTCTTGAGCTACAGAATATATTTTCTATGCAGTTGAATTGTGAATAAAGATACCAAGAACATCTTTAGCAAAATTGAAAACAAGAAATGTTTATTCCGCTGTAATAGAAACTATTTGGATCGGCATATGAGATATAGATTTGATATCTTTAATAATTGATTTTAATAAGAAAACACTCATACATTTAACACGGTAATGAATTATTTTTCCATTACGAAAACATTTCGATAAAAACTATTGTTTGACGAACTCTTTCATGAAAATTGTTTTCAATATTCTTGAGCTCATATTTCAATTTTCAATTTTTGGGCGTTTTTTCAGCTACTGCAAATTAATATTACATTTCCTTAAAAACCAGTTGTCCAGTGCTAATAAGTAGTCTGCACTCGATTCTCTTCTTTTACTTTTTCGTGTACGTGCGTATATTCGGAGTAATATACGTAGTACAGAGAAAGTTATGTAATGCTGCGCGAAAAAACGGCGGATTTTCGGCGAAAAAATTCATTGCCTGGCTCTGGTGGCGAAAAAGTACATAAAACCAGTTGCTAAATTAAGAGAAAAAAATCCTCTAACACATGGTGTAGCCATAATCCCTGTTTTGTGGGTCCTTGATGCCGAAAAACCAATTGGAACAAAACGTCTGTCCGTCCGTCCGTACGATCTCTTCCAAACTGAAAAATTACTTGTCAATCTGGCTCTAGTTAAAACTTCGAAATTTTGAAAAACATTCTTTAAAATTTGGGGGTACTTTTCATGAAGCCCCCGCACATTTTCTAAATTTTCTCAAAACCGGCTACAAATTTTTTCTTTAAATTTCTTGTAAGAAAATATCAAAATGCACTTATAAAGGTGGCATAGGTCATACTATCACGGTAAACTCTGAATTTTCGAAAATTGCAAAAGTTTGAATTTTTCCGGCGTCTTCCTACAACTACAAAATTGAAGACATTGGTTATTCCATCGATTGAAACTTGTTGTGCATAAATAGATTTTTTTAAATTTTAGTAGTTTTCGTTCAATCGTGCGTGTAATATTTGCAATTTTAAAAGATAACAAAAACAAGATTTACTCAAAAAAGGTTCCATTTTTTTCTTTAAATTGTTGGCAAGGTTTGTGCCAAACAAACCCTATACCACAACATAAACGCCATATGGCTCAACTCTTTTGTTTTTTCAAAAATTACAAAAATGAATTTTTTTACTTGTCTCTCATGTCTGTAATATTTACATTAAAGGCTATTTCTTCACAGTATTATATTTATGAGCATATGTGCTTTAAATAATGTCAAATGAAGTTTCTCTAAAACTCAACAGTTTTCTGTAAAAATGAGAACAAAATTCAGCATTTTCATAAACGCTTAATCGCCATTTTCTCAAAAATGGCTCCAAATTATTTCTTCAAACTTTTCCAATAGATAGTGCCAATTGCACTGTTTATTATGATCCATAGTTCGTTTTGGCGTATTCATATGTTTTTTCAAAAATTACAAAAATGTAATTTTCTTGAAATACCTCTCACGCCGTTAATATGGACATTTCTATCAATTTGTGTGCATTATTACATTTATAAATGGAAGCGCTTTAAATGACTTCAAATGAAGTTTTTCGAAAACTCAATAAATTCCTGTAAAAAAAAGATTAAATTTCTCATTTACAGTAGTGCTTAATCGCCATTTTCTTAAAAACGACTACGAATTTTTCAATGAAAACTTCTACTTAGGACGTGTTTTTACTCTTCTTTAATTTTCTTGAAGTAATGATTCAGTTGTACTACTAGGCAAAGCAAAAAGTTGAGAAATTGTCAAAAAATGTACTTTGGGTGACGATAGATGGCAGCTGGCCAGAGACTGGAGCACGACCTTAAAGCCAGACGACACCAAGAAAATTAGAAAAATGTGGTACTAGAAAATCTGTGCCATCCTGTAGCACCTCTAGTCTAATATTGTCTATTTCTTTAACAGGAGGATCTTTAAATGGATACTTGAGTATTGCATTTTCTGAGAAAGAGTTCTTGGTGTCGTTAGGAACATATCCCGGCTTTCTAATTACAATATGGAACTGGAGAAATGGAGAGAAATTGGTAACACAAGAATCAGTACTTCGAGAAGAAAATCAAATCCTGAAGTAAGCTTTTCTTCAATAGCTTATATTTCAACATAAATTGAAAATAATTGCTCAATGAAAACACGCATGCCTGTTCCTTTAGGATTTTAATTTGAGACGCTTCACTGCACATCATTGTACTTTGTATATCACTTACGATATCTCACTCTCACAAATAACTATGCGTGTTCCTTGGTAATGTAGCACACGTCCATTCAAGAAATTCTACTCTACAATGGTCTTTGTCACAAAGCTGAATTTTACATTTTGTCCTTTGTTTTCTGCGCTTCATTTTAAACGTAAGAAGGACCACTTTCGACTGTGCACTCTTGTATCTCTGCCTCCTCAACTGTCTGTCCTACATTGAGAGATATACATAGTTCATGTTATAAATATAAATACATAATATTAATGTATATTACGTACTAAATGAACAGAATATGGTTATTGTCTCGCAGGTGCAACTTTGGTTCTGTATTCTCTGTGAGCCAGATGCCGAAGCACTCCGAAACTCTGAGCGTGTGGAATGTCCACCTCTGCTACTCGGTTTGCCGGTTGGTGAGAGATGACGTCACACTGCCTTTATCAACTGGTAGTCGCATGTGTGACATGCTGTGGTCTCCGGATGGAATATTATACGTTCTGGAAATTTTCGGAGACATTTTCGCAGTAAGAAAAATGATACAATATTTGGAAGATAGTTCATAGTCTGCCTATGTATAGTCGTCGAGCTTAAAGCTGATTGGATTGTGAATGTACCTTCAGATGTAGAACAATTGAAATGTACGAGACAACTTCCGGAAATTGCCGTAGTTTGTCATTGTCATCAGCCAGCCAGAAATCAGCCAGCCAACTGACCCTACGAGCGACACCTTTCACAGCGCGAATGCCATTATTCATCATTCCACATTCGCCAACCAGCTTCCCTATTGCCCCAGCCACAGAGACAGACATTTGTGCGGAAGCTACACATTTCTCTTGCCCAACCGTGATTCGAACCCGCCTCCTCGTACATGGAAAGCAATCACAAATATGAGCAGTCTCAAGCTAGTTGATTAAAGTGGTATTTCAATATTGTTTTAAAATATTCAAAATAATAAATTAGTATTAAATACGAACCAGTGATTTCATCAATTCGAATTTGAAGCAATGGCAAGGGTTGTAGACTAATGATTTTTATTTATATAAATTACGCCTAATAAAGATGTTCATGTTTTGTTATACAACTAACAGAATCGTTTAGTATAATTTAGTCTTTCTATATAATATATAGCTTCTATAGCTAGCTTTATAGTTTATATAAAGCTTCTATAGCTAAAAATACTTCAATTGCGTTAACGTGTTACCAATAAAAGAGTAAATTTTGTGAAAAAGTCCTTAATGTAGGATAAATATGTTCAATAAATATACATAGAAGTGCGACCTCTTCACTAACCAGATCATCAAAATATTGACTTATAAAACCCTTCCCTATCTCATCTCAATCCATATCACAATACTCCGTACGGGAATTCTTTCCAAAATCCTGGGAAAATGGCATACTCATTCCCATTCTTAAACCACGTAAACTCCAAAACCAGGCGACCAAATATCCAACTCGTTTTTAATGCTTACAAACTCAACAAACCTCTAGCAGCTTACCTTGCAACCCATAAAATATGTCCTTCTTGATAGACTACTTACAAGGAAATACCTCATCAATCATGTCCGACGAAAACACGTTAAACTATATCTATGCCTCGTACTCAACAGAGCAACCTCTCAAAATCAGACAACTTCTGCCATCCTAAACAAAACAACTGTTACTTACGTTTTCCCACTTAGGCTGCAACAACTCCATTCAACCATCATCTTCAAATCCAAAATAAATTCTCCTGGAGAATTACCAATACAACATTTTGTATGCAACTCACATATTAACAAGAATATCATCATTGTTGCTATGTACTTAGCCAACCATGAACTATGATCTGCTGTCTTCCACAGGCTACCATCAACACCAAATGCATCCCTCCGTATTACTAGGAAGAATCTCCGCAATTTTCTAAATGGAGATTTTAATGAAAATCGGAACTGTTTCATACTTACGAGTATAAATGCACTTTTTTCTATTCGAGCAAAAAATTAAAAAAAAGAAGTTTAGCCAGAAAATGTGGAAAATGCCATTGGGGCGTTAAAATTAAAATATCTTAATGATTTCCGGAAGGCACAACTAGATCTTACTCTGGCGTATTTACCTAGATTTGCTCAAAAGCTTTTCATCTAACAGAGTTACGCGTGACACATCGACCCATCCATCCATATATTATACAAAACAATTTTCTGGTACAAAACTACATGTATTATTTCCGCCTGTACCAATCTTAACCGACGTCTGAACAGCACTAATAGTCCTTAATACTAACGTGTGTGTGTGTGTGTGTGTGTGTGTGTGTGTGTGTGTGTGTGTGTATGCAGTTCGAGCTGAAAATAATCTCAAACACACACGAATTTTACGACCGATATTCGAAATCGTATTGCTAAGGTGATTTCAATACTTTTCTCCCCAGACTATACTATAGTACTATAGTAGGGAGGAAAAATTAAAAAAGAAATACATATCACATAAGTACTATGTAATAAATAACATTCGTGTGTATTACGTACCACAAATGAAAAAAATAGATAGAGAACGCTGTAAGTATCTACATAAAACTCGTATATTCTTCTCTATAGTACCGTTCGGAATAATGCAGAGATTAATATTCGTATTTATGTGGCGTAAAAACAAGTTCAATTTTGATGAGTGAGTTACGCAATATAATCTTTAAAAAATTAATAAGCCAGATATGCTTAAGTTTTAAATTTTCGGCGGGCAAGTGACAAGACCTTGAGTGATCAGACACCGTTTGCTTCACTAGTATTTTTTCAAATGTTCTTTATTCTTCAGAGCAAATTCTGATTGAGCTTTTGCTACTGTACTTGTAACTTTTTACTCCTCTTTGAATATCAGATATAAATTCTTACTTTTTGTAACATATAAATGTTATTAAAATATTTGATTTTTTTCATATTTGTATCATTACGATCACTTGTAATTGTAGTTAATATGCTTAAGTCCAATTAAATAGGTCTCAAGATACATCTCGGCCGAGTGTTTTTCTCAATAAATAAGATGTCTTTTCCTGACTTCCACATGCAATTCTGCTGCTTTGAAAATAGTAGAAAGTAATTATGGGTGCACTAGTTTGTTTGTTTTTTCCTCATTTCCTACAGGTAGAAGGAGAGCAAAGAAATGTTTCATTGGCCATTAAATGGGATGGCATAAGGGGGCACTCAACTCCGTGCATGGCTTGGCATAAAAATGGTATTGTCTTAGCTGGTCCAGATGGAACAATAAAGGTATATTATTTAAATTAATACGAATATGTTGTATCTTAAAGAGGTGATGTCTTTTTATAACGTAATGGAATGAATGATATACACAAATATTACAGAAATTAACATAGTAGCGTACTTCACGGCAGGTATAATGTTCGAAAGATTAATGAGTGTGAAGATGAATAAAAAGAAAACCAATTGTCTAGTTTTCCAGCGTTTTGGAATTATGTAATTACACCTTCAGGGTTATGCATATTACTTTACGATTCAATGAGAATATGTGTTCTGAAGTGCTCCTGTAAGAGTAGGTGCCTTCAGTAACATACTTGTCCAATATTGTCAGTAACAATATTGTCATCATTATTATGTTTTACTCTCTTGTTTCAATGTCAGTATTTGTTCGATTGGTTGATTGATTATTAGTGATTCCGGGCGCGTCAACTGCTAATATCATTAGTCCCGTAAACGTAATTCATGTTTTTTCCTCGGGAGGGGGCTATGTTCTTCGCCCGTTGGATGGCGAGATTCGGCGCCGCCCTACCGTCGACTACCGGGTTTTTCCCAAGTAGGTATTCCCCAAAAGCCCTAACCGGGACAAGCTCTAAGCTCCCGTCCTGTCTCCCGGCATGTGTGGGAGTTTAGTGCATGTTAGTGTGTGTGTGTGTGTGTGTGTGTGTGTGTGTGTGTGTGTGTGTGTGTGTGTGTGTGTGTAAGCAAGGGACTAAGAGAAAGGAAAAATCGCTTGCGGTCCGTGGCCCATTTGTTATACTACTGCTCCGGTATACGGCTGGTGTTGTTCGGAGAAGCCACGGAAAACTACCGATCAGAGCAGCCAGTCGCTAGAATTCTCCTCCAGACAGCGGCTGAATTCGACCTACCAGACAAGGTAGTGTCGAAAGTCCTGCCAACGTCGGAACTCGAACCTAGGATCTCCCGGTCTGAGGCACTGCAGTGAAAACCCTTGATGCCCTGAGCCACCTCTCCTGGTTTTTGGTCACATTAGAAGTAGAAAAGCGTCGTTGTGAACGCAGCAATGCCCCGCGAGACGTGGGGGCGTTTGGGGTGAGGCGATGTGTTCCGGTGCAAGTTGTTCCTGAAGTGGTTTGCTGTTGATTTTTCCAAGGGCGCTGCGCGTCCATTTACGCCTTCCATTTGACCCCTAGGTACCGCAGACTTGTACCTGCTACTATCTTGCTAACTAAATCCAACCCCACCGATCGTGTATTTTTATTGAGCAGATAGTTTACAATTCAGCTGCAAATATTCAAGAAGTTTCCAAGGAATTTTGTTACATTCTGCTTAATCGCAGGCAAGCATGCAGTCGATTCTCCTTAACTTTCGGTTCGAGTCTGGCCGGGTCTAACCCCATGTCTTGAAATTAGTAGCCTGTCAGGAGAGCAATTGCTCATTCAGAACCCAACTAATACCGAATACGGAATAATATATGTAACGATCTGCGTGCTTGGGCGTACAGCTGAGTGTTAGGCAGCAGGCCGATCCACCGGTGACGACGGGATACCCGACGACTCACCTGTCTTGGCCGTTCTTCCAAGATGGCGAAGATCTTGATTTGATTCGTTCCCAACAGAGCGTGGAGAATCCTCGGGGATCCTCTCGGGGTCAGGCTTGCAAGGAGTGCTCAATGGGATCGGGTGTGCTTTGTGGCGAATAATTAATAACAAAATAATATTTCTGTTAATTAGGAGGTTCCTGAATATTGATTTTTCCAAGGGTGCAGCGCATTCCATATGACCACTAGGTACCGTTAATTAGAAGGTTCCTGAAGGTTGATTTTTCCAAGGGTGCCCAATGAAGGGATCCCTCTTCTTTTATTAAATATTTTAAAAAATATCGGATATTAAGAGCTGCACAAACAGGAATATCGCCTTCGCCAATCCCTTTATTAAAAATTTAAATTACAGCATGCATTGCAATTCTGCTCAATCTTCTTTTCTTAAACTAATGATTGAGGTCATGAAAGTTTTTTTGAATCTTGATTTCTCGCGTCAAAATTGAATTATTTTGGAAATATTTGCTTTGCACTTATGTTTAATTTACTTACAATTACTGGAACTTGTGGGTCAGCTGCCCGTCGCGACGCGTCATCGAAAAGAGGGTGCGTGTATTGCGCGCGTGAATAGCCTGTTGGGATGGTTGAGGGCAGTATCTATTGGCTAGCGCACGTCCAGCGCCGCGGCGGTGTTCAGCGACTGCTGGACGCGGCGGAAACGTTCTCAGGTTCCCACATAACGATGACGGTGATGTCTTTCGCGGTTATGTGACGGACTACCAACGCGGTGAATTCGTCGAGTGCGATATTAGTTCTGTTCTGTTCACAGGAGAACGAGTGCCCTAATCGCGAAATTATCTTGAAATAACGCTGCGATGTCTGGTGAATTACACCGTGGCATCAACTGATGTTACTGCAGTGCCTCTGACTGGGAGGTCCTAGGTTCGAGTCCCGACGGCGGCAGGATTTTCAACACTAGCTTTTCAGCTAGGTCGAATTCAGTCGCTGTCTCGAGGAGAATTCTAGCGGCCGGCTGCTCTGATTGGTAGTTTTCCGTGGCTTCTCCGATCAACACCAAGCGAATGCTGGAGTTGTACCCTAACAAACGGGCCACGGACCGCGCGCGATCCTTCCTTCTTCTTCCTTGTCCTATCCTCATCCCTTACACACACACACTCACACTAACATGCACCACACTATCACATATTCCGGGAGAACGATCGGGGACTTAGAACTTGTCCCGGCTGAGGCGGTGCTCCGCTGGTGGGAAACTCCCGTTAGCTGACTGTAGGTTGGCGCCGGATCTGGCCATCCAGCGGTGGAAGACCACCGCCATCTCCCAAGCAAAAACACGCACTACACTTACGGACTAATGTCTATAGTAGTTGACGCGCCAGGAATCACTATCAATGAATCAATCAATCAATCTGGTGAATCACTTTATTTTTACACCTCGCCGATCTGTCTGCTTGTCTCTATGGTCTCTTAGCGTCATGCTCTCTCCGCCATCGATCTAGGTTTATTTCTCTCTGAAGTCGGGAAATCTCCCTCTGTCCGTCTAACTTCGCTGTCGGAAATTGTCTGCCTGTTCTCCTTAGATGCTCGTGCCTTGAAAATCTCGGGTCGTGCGCAAAATCTCCTACCCAAATTATCCGCGCGCTTTTTGGAGCAATAGCGGTTTAGAAAATTTCGGAGTGCCAGACTACGTAGCTACACCACGGGGGCTAGTTTTCTGCAGTTCCCGCGTGTCGGTTTGCTTCTAGAAGTTTATTTTTGATTGGTCGGGAAGGATTCCTTTATCGGGAGCTTGGAAAACTTCGCTTCCGAAGTAGGCCCGCTTCATACGTGCCAGACGAATTTGCACGGGTATTAGCTGTGCGCATAATGGGCGTGGCGGGCGGGCGTCTTCCGCGGACATCTCTATGGCAAGTGGGTGTTTGCGGGGGATGGGATCGCTGAGCGAGTTACCGGATATATTGCTAACTAGCACACCCGTGCGAGAACTCTTGCAAGTTAAACCTTATTCTCTTCCCTATTTTCCATTTCCATATTGAGCTTGTAATATATCTTTTTTTTTCAAGGTCATGTTATTCTACGATACGTGTTCTGTATGTCTTCTAGTAATTGATAATGCATTACGCCCTTTTCAATACAAATTATTATTTAACGCGATAACCGAGCAGAGAGGTACACCCGTGTAATTCAATCGCGTAGAATATCAAGTAATTAGTTTAATTTCACATACAGTTATGTATACTATTGAAATAATATAGGAAGCGATGTGGAATTAAAGGGTGTAAATCCGACTTTTCATTCTGTCTCTATGGGTTGACGTGTGGGTGGGGTAGATTAGGCGGTGGCTGACAGCTACGCAAGTGCAGTCATTGTGCGAGGCAAGTGGAGACGAGTGATTTTTCTATGGCCCCTCAAAAGAAAGGTTCCGCGGACCTGGATGCCCGAGGTGGCTAAGAGCGAGTACCGACTCAGCGCTTCGGTCCGAAGGGTCGCGGGTTCGAGTCCCGCCTTGGGCATGGTTGTTTGTCCCTTGTCTTTGCATGTGTTGTCGCGGAGGGCCTCGCGTTCTGCTGACCCCAGATCAGAGGAGCCCGCGAGTGTGTTGGTCCAATGTATTGTCGAATATGCGTCCCATCGGGACGTAAAGGGTAACCGGCTGTTGGCTGCATAAAAGCCCTTGGAAAAAACAAGAAAGGTTCCGACACAAAAGGGATCTGAAGACAAGGGGGTTGGGTACATTGAATAAAATCGCGACGCGTTAGCAACCGTGGGTCGTTTCAATAACCCAAAATGTTGAAAAAAATGAATTTCTTTACTTGTCCATGACACGGAGCATCTATTATGTGAATGATTAGCATTTGATCAAAAATTTGGAATTCAATTAAACTAGTTTTTTTAATATTTCAATATATAGTAGCTTTATTTGGAAACTTATCGCATTTATTTTATCTTTTAGTCTTTTTGACTTTAAAAATATTTATGAAAATTGTATTTAAAAAATGCAAAAAATTGTTGAAAACAAAAGGCCAATCTTTGACTAAACAGAAGATTTTTCACCAATTCCTTCAGAATACCCTAATTTTTTTTTAATTTAGATTTTCATTACATTCTATATTTCCAATGGAATATTAATTATGATAATGCCATTAAATGGTTTATGTATTTTTTCATAGCTTTATACTGTTGTTGCTCGTCGCAGAGCAAGCGTTTCGAAAGGTCCTGCACCAACTGGCCCCGCCTGGAAATTAGTATGGACAGCTCTCCCAAAATATCCTTTTGCGGCGTTGTGCGGAGCGGAGCATCATGGTGTCCACGAACTCTATGGATTTACTGTCAGGGTAAGGTATCGGGAGCATGGAGAGATAAGGAGAGATAAATATGAATCTCGTGATGATCTAACGAATTAGTGAGGAAGTGATTCTATCGTGGCTCCTTTCAGTAGCGTAACGAAATGAGGGCGGGCCTGCCCGTAAAACTTGTATCCGGACCTCCTTTATAAAAGTATATAGCAAACACAAGTAGTGTTAGTACCTTAAATAAAAGTA
Source organism: Teleogryllus occipitalis (assembly GCA_011170035.1). Lineage (NCBI taxonomy): Eukaryota > Metazoa > Arthropoda > Insecta > Orthoptera > Gryllidae > Teleogryllus > Teleogryllus occipitalis. The sequence continues at coordinate 74,734 of BLKR01003187.1, read as the reverse complement.
AGTATTGCCCGCATTGCGAGCCTTGCGGGCCCGAACGTTACGCCACTGATGTCAGCCTTACAGTCTCCTTCACATCCTTCACTTCCTTCTGCTTCTCTCTCTCTCTCTCTCTCTCTCTCTCTCTCTCTCTCTCTCTCTCCATATATATATATATATATATATATATATATATATATATATATATATATATATATAGCCATATTGCGAGAAAACTGCTAAAGTTTTCAAAAGAATGTACATGACCTTAATGAAAGAACTTATGGACAACAAATTTTATTTGAAGGAAAAATCTCCATCGACAGGTTTGTAGTTGTGGGAAGACACCGAATAATGGAGACACCGATAAATAATGGAGCTAGTAGTATAAAGCATTGTTTTTTTTAATTTGTGGGTGTCTGGAACGGATTAATTAGATTTAAATTATTTCTCAAGGGAAATCTTGCTTCTGTTTTCGTGGACGTAGTTAGTTTTCGTCAGGCTTTTTGACGTGAAGCGGCAAGTTCCATAGAGCAGGACCATGTGTGGGAGCTCTGAGGATCTTGGGGCACATGAATAATAGTGAATTCAGTGTATAATAACAAAATTCAACTAATAACTTTTCTTTAATTAGAGGGCCTCCGTATTGTGTTGGTCCAAAGGCCTCCTCTGTTGAACTTTCTCCAGCGTTGACACGGACGACACACAATAACTAAGATTCCATTGTAAAACAAACTCCATTTCAGAATGTAACATACCAACATAGCGAAGATTTTTAACTGATTAATTCCTTGTTTGACCATGCTAATTTACTTATTCAATTTATTTATACTTATACCCATTAATGCTTGCAGGGAGAACTCTATTCCCTATCTGAGAATAACTTAAACCAAGTTAAAAATTTTGGAGCGGGAATCAAGGATTTTTATTTCATTTATCCTCAAATGGACTACATTGTTACTCTCAACAATGCTGGGAACTTGATGGTGTGGTATAAGGGAACAGGACAAATGGTGAGTGAATTGTTGTGCATCAACTATAAAATTAATCAAAGAAACCAAAAGTAAAGAGCCCAGGAAAACGAGTCCAGCAAAATATACAAAAATACAGACCTACGTAATTTACTAGATATTGGCAAACTAAAATCCTTTCAGATGTCAGACCTCATTTGATTAAATTTTAAGCCTTCAATATGTGTGTCATTCCATTATGTTTGCCACCTTACTATTACGTTACTCTAAGTTGACGAAGAAGACTTCAGTTATTTCACCATGTATACAGGTGTCCCACCAACTATGGACCATCCCCATAACTTCTAAACGATTCAGAATATTGATGTGCAGTTTTGGCTGAACAATGTGGAATCATGGGACAAGTAACATGCCGTCGAGAAATTGTCTATAATGTTTTTATTTTTCGAGAAATTTAATCATCTTTGATTTTTAAATGGAACTATACATTGTTCAAGCAATGGACCCACCATGAAAATAGGAATAAAATGATGTATCATATGCTAATATTTTGATAGTAACTTGAGTATAAAATTAGACTTTCTGATATGTAATTTTGAATTAAAAGGGGCAATCGTGTAGCAGCCCCTGCAACTCTCGCGTTCGGGGAAGGTGGCCTTCGCGGCGTCAAGATTGTTGCGCAGAGAGACTGAGAAGGGTGGCAGTGAGCGATTAGAGGCATAATGACAGCAATCAAAGGTCTTGACACAGACGTCATACTAAGAAACACCAATTTGAACGATCAGAATGAGTGTTTTTTTTCATTTATTTATCTGGATTTAACTTGTCTTTTTTACTGAAATTTTAAATCATCGATCATTCCAAAGAACGATGTGAAAATTGATAGCGTAAGGAAGATGATAAAAATAAATATCATTTTCCAACTGGACAAGAATCCAACTATCGTGTCTTTGTTGGTAAATTTCATTTTCAATTAATATGTTTCTCGTGCACTTCGCAACCATACGACTACGGCTGTTTGTTGCTGTTCATAAATGGAAAAGAAAACAGTGCACTTCCGTCTTCTGCCTTGGATTTTCAAGTTTGTGGCAGCACGTGGCGCGAAGAAGTGAGAAATTCCGCAATCAGTATTAGCAGTCGCGACTGCAGATATGTATTTTTGTTAATGTTTGGTAAATTTACACTGATAGAACAAGAGTACCGTAACATGAGGTTACTTTGCTCCACTTTTCTGAGGTTTGATTCTAGAGCGATTAAAAAAAGTCCTAGTAAGAATAATCTCAAAATGTTTTGTATGAACAAAAATGTTTTTAAATTGAACCTAATATCCAAAAAATGTTAATAGTGCCTAAGTATGTAAAAGTAAGACTTGTTTGAAAGAAAATACTTAATACATTTCGTACAGTTCTTTTCCACATTCCTGACTCAGAAGTTCAACAACAATATTTGACAGTGGAGATTTGCTCCACTTTTGTTGTGGAACAATGTATCCCCAAAGTGGGGAAATGTATAACCTCTTAAGAAAATTGCTTCCTCATACTCATAAAACACAGCTAAGCTCAGAACTAAAACATGATATGGAGGCACATAAAATGAATTCTTAAAATGAGCACAATTTATCCATAGATTGTCTTAGTTTACTGAATTTTTAAATGATTTTTATGACGCTTTTTCTCTTGAACACAAGCCTTGCTTTCAGCTGGCAAAAATCTTACACTGATGACTGGGAGGCGGATTTTAATGAAATGTCATTTATTTTATTTTCCCCTTGAAACAATGCCGCTTAGTTTATAAATGCATTTAATGTTATAAAAAAAGTAAATGACCCATTTTATAGGTCATTATTGTGCATTTTTGTCGATTTCGACTAATAAGTCATTTTCTACGTTTTCCCCGTCATTTTTAATGCATTTTTTGCTGATTTAATCGATTTTAATGTCATTATTAATAGTACTTGCTTCAAATAATATTTACGAGATGAAACAAATGTTCTTCACTAAATTACTCAGTAGCTTATACGATTTATTCGATTAGAAATTGTTTTGACAGCTGTTGTAAGTATGCAATTCTTGTGACGTATATCAGCGCCATTGCCGGTTCGGCCGATTTCTGGATAAATAAAGATTGAGATTTCCTGGTAAAGAACAGTCCGAACCAAAAGTTTGCGAGCTGAGTTCACTCGAACGATTGGAAGAAGCCTCAATTACATCAGTAACGTATCCAACAGCTTGAGTAGTTCATCCGAACTGTTTTTAATAATACTTTTTACGTCATTTTTATTTGGTTTTAGAGCATTTTAAAGTATTTTAAGAGCATTTTATTGGTCATTTTAGCGATGTTTTAAGTCATCCAATTCCGCCCCCTACTGATGACCAATGTGAAGAAACTGGTCTGTCAATATTAAGAATGTGCTTTCCTTAACCAAAAATAAATTCTTACCTAGTGATTAAGCTGCTCAGATTACACGTTCACGCCAATGAAACTTTTAACGCACCTGGAGTAAAGTTTGACCCCAAGGAGCAAATAAACTCCATGTTACGGTATTTCAAAATTTTTATTGCTTTTTTCTTTTGATATGGGTTTACATAGGAAGTTTATTAACAATAAATAATAAGAGAAATTGCCGACCTATCTATTATTTAATGAATTAATCGAGATATTACAATTAAAATCTTTAAGCATTCATTCGCTTCCCATGTTTCAAAATGATGGCTTGTTTCTGCACTGACGTCGTTTCTCTATGTTTGAAAATGGTCTGTATTATCATTGTCCTTCCGCTACATTTTTTTATTTCGTTCTTTTCGATTATCAATGCTTTGGAATTTCAGAGGAAGAAAAGTTCAATTCAGATGAAGAAATGAGAAAAAATCTCTCATTCTGATCGTTAATATTGATATTTGTTCATATGTTCTTCGTGTCAAGACCATACATTGCTATAGTTACGCCTTCATCCTTCACAGTCACCTCTCTCTCAACAAAACAGTCTCGAAACCGCGAAGGTCACCTTTCCCTGACTGTTGCAAAGGCTGCTACAGGAAATCCCTATTTACTTGAAAATATCATGCCAGAAAATCAAATTTTATACTCAAATTCCTATCAAAATACTAACATATGATACATCATTTTATTCCTATTTTCATGATCTATCCATTGCTGGTGAGAAAAATATATAGTTCCATTTAAAAAATCAACGATGATTAAATTTCTCGAAAACTAAAAACCTATAGACAACTTCTCTACCGTATGTTACTTGTCCCATGATTCCGCATTGTTCAGCGAAAACGTCATTTCGATATCCCGAACCGTTCAGAAGTTACGGGGATGGCCCATAGTTGGTTGGGACACTCTGAATGTTAATGCCGAATAAAAGATCTTATACTAATGCTGCTTCAGCTAATACTGCTTAGCAGCGTTAAATTGCCGCTAATGCAGTGTTTGATTCCCTAGAACACCCGATTAGAGCATCCGTCTGGAAAATAGAATTTTCCGGGCTCGGTTACCGGTAGAATGGAACATTTTCATTTCGTGACAATCCATGTTCAGTATTAATATGCGGTGCATAAGCACTGTTAAAGGCTTTTGACTCTCATCACCACAGCCGACTATTATTTAATAGTTGGCTATTTCACGGGAAATCCAATGTAATTCAATTGTTAGCCTTCGATGTGTCTGCCATTCAATTTCGTTTATCTTCACCTCTATGTAAAAGACATCTCTCTTATACCGTGATATTCACTCTTCATGATGATTGTATCGTATAAAATGCTTTCTTTTTCACAAATCCTTTTCTGTTGCGAGTACATTCAAATGTACGTTCACAGGTAGCTGGGTTGCATCTGGGACAAAACTGTCATAATATGCACGCAAGTCCTGGAGCACCGCTTCTGGCAATAGGCCGTACAGATGGATATATAGTTTTGGTGAGTGTGGAGAAACCTAAAGAGCCAACAGTAGTAGGAGAACTGCCCTTATGCCTTGATGATATTGGTCTTCTGGCCTTCACTAGCAGTGGTAAACACCTACTCGCAGGAACTAAGACATCTGGCCACATCTTTGTGCTGAAGGTGAGAATTAGAAGTAGAATTAGTAGAGGAAATGTATCAGATTGAGGCTGTTTGCCCCTTAACAGCTTTTAAAATGTTTCTAGTCAATTTGAGTTAAAATTCTTTAGACTCTTTTATTTTTATTGAGAATGAGAAAAGTCTTAACAGCACTGCTTTAAAACATATTGTAAGCAAGAAGTGTTTAAAAATTAAAGATTGCGTTAATTATTTGAACATTAGATGTAAAAACGTGGAACATTCTCTCGCGGCCGAAATGTGGTGGACCTTGGCTGTTTTCTTTCTATAAATATAATTTAATCACGACTAAAAATAAGTATTCTTAGATTTATGAAATTGTTAATGAAAAATAAATTACTTTGCTTAGTAATCTCCCCACTCACTCCCACAAATTTTCCTTCAGTCCTTATTATTAACATTTCTATACGTGCTTTTTTAAAGTGAACGTAAAGGTTGACACGTTTGACAATGTATCAATGAATATACATCAGTTTCAATAACAATGTATCGATTAATGTACTAATCTGGGGGCTACTTCGCCCATTTGTATACATTCATGAAACGCGCGCCAGCAGTCTCTTCGCAGTGGAAACCTTACTGGTGAGAGTGCTTGCAACAAAAAGTATGTTGGTAGTAGCGTGTAAACGTAAACATCTCACTCACCATCATAGAACTATGAATACACGGAGGGGCCGTTCCCAACTTCTTCCTAGTTCAGAAGCCATTCCGCCATATTGGTGGGTCCAACCACGTCTGTCAAACCAATACCTTCTGTTACTACAGGTCTAACAATAAATAAGAATTCCTCCACAACTTACTTCTCTTAGGTGTGGTGGAAAAGCTGAAAAATTTGATGAAACTGGGAATTCCCGCAAAAGTACACACAAGTTCTATCAAAATCGTGTTCTTGGAAATGAGCTGAACATAACCTGCTGTAATTGCTAGGCTGCCAATTTTCTCTTCGTACAGCTCTAATCCACAATGCTGTCCGCTTTCGATATGCAGGAAATCTTTAAGAAAAAATTCACTAAAATCAATTTACAAAACGTGACTTACAAAGTTACTAAATGTTCCAAATTACATGGAATAGCTACTTACTTGTGGAATGTAATTTTCGGTTTTCCCGTACTGTTTCTACAGCCATTAGCCACGCCAGTAACCATAACGAACAGTTTCAAAAAGAACTGATGAACAAGGCTATTCTGAACAAGGCTTTTAAATATTAAAAACGATGCCAAACAACACAACTGAACACGGCCGAACGCGGCCGATTTCTTGGACCAATGCCATCGCAGGACTCCAGTTATGTCGTAAGCAGTAACTCACTGAGGACGCGAATTCAGTCTCTATGCGCAATACGAGAATAAGTGGAATAACACGATCAAATATTTCCATTTTTCAGTCGGAATCGAAAATGTTTAATTATTTTTGGATTTTTCTGTAGTATCTGGCTATCTAACGGAACCATCAACCTCTCACAAGGCCGGAGGCTGCATAGGTGTCTTTCAATTTCTGCGCGCATTGGAAATTAGTAATACAAATATCAATGATATTTTCCGTTATTCTGAAGTACATGGTCCTACCAAATACAACCCGCAGATCACTGGTTGCCAATGTATGTTATAACTCCGAGTAATATTGTTTCAGGCTCCCCCGTGTAAGAATGTTTTTGTCATGGCTTACGTAAGACTGCCTACAGCAATAACCGATGCAGCAATATTTGAAGAAGGACAGAAAAATATTCGAGTGGCATTTATAATAAAGACTTTGCATTGCTGTGAAAGAGGAGGAAATGAAATTCATGTTTTCAAATGCAGAATCCACAGTTCAGCAGAAATAACAAAACCTCTCAAATTGGAACTTATTATAAACACCGGATTCAACTACGTTAGCATTGGGCATAATCATGTGGTGCCTGAACAGTTGCTTGCAGTTCCTCATCGCTCAAGACATATCCATGTGTTTGTATTGGAAAGGGTAAGTAAAATCCGCTTCCTACAAGAGTGTATTTAGCTGTGTTGACTGGAAGGAGAAATAAGATAGTAAGGTATATTTTTAAATTAAAATTATCATTTATTCGGTTAAAGTATTACTTGAAATAATTTGTTAAGACCTGTTCAGTAGAATATCTAATTCAGTTAAAACAATGTATTACAACAAAGCATTTTTGTTTAATTTCAATTGCCTCATAATGACTGTTAGTCATTTAAGGTTTATTTGGTGATACTTATGAAGAAATAGAATGTGCTGTTCTTGACCATATCTGCTACCTGAATCTCATTCTTCACCCTTTTATGGTATTTGTTATTTATTATAAATTTACTATTACTTAATATGACATTATAATTAAGTTTTTCTGTCTTGGATACATCCAACATCTAGCTAGAAACTTTTTTTTTTTTTTTTGAATCAAATACGTTCCATAAGTAAATATGGCGGTGATATTATCCGAAACAGGGGCGCCGAAGCCCTGCATGTCTTGGAACGAAAGTCCGGTTTCAATACAGACACATGGCAGCCAGCGCTTAATAATCACTGTATGTTTCCCGTTGTATCATGTTTAAATGCTGGCTTTACCGTGGCAAGAAATTGCAGTACATCTTTGCAAAAGCTTCTGATATGGCAGACGCTGCTCCGCCGCAAAGGGGAATTATGAATAGCGTTGTTGTTTTTCCGATTTTATTACATTTTTGTTTTGGAGTTAAAATATGCAAGAATGTTGGGCTCCTGGAATTTTAGCATGTGCAGTTTACAGTATTTTGTTTGGTGATTAAGGTTAAGTAACGTTGTACGGAAAGTGTCGTTGTCCATCGAAGGTACATTAAAATAATAATAATAATAATAATAATAATAATAATAATAATAATAATTATTATTATTATTATTATTATTATTATTATTATTATTATTGTCATAAATAATGTATATAAATGAAAGAAAATTCTGCAAAAGATTTCCTAATATACTGTGGAGGAACTTTGTGAAAATACTTTTAAACTATTCACAACACTTCAATGATACGCTAAAGATAGGGACTAAATATACAAACGTAGACCTTCATCGCCATTTCACGTAAGCCAGCGGAAGTTTGACGTCAGTGCAAGTTGCATCTTGCAAAATACGCGCCACCAGTGTAAGCGTTTCGACAATGCTTTCCAGAATGAAATATTTGCATCTGGAAATGCGAACCGGAGCAAATGCTCCATCTTAGGCGTGTCGGAGTACAGACCACCGCAAGCAGTCGTTGTAATGGTCTACTTGCAACAATCCCTCGCCAGTGCAGAGGCAGCGTAGTATGTCGAGCTCTTGAAAAGTAAAGTGAGGGACTCAGAGCGACCTTCGACGAGATTGTATTCGTCTTTGAGGAAATTTTACAGAACATTTTGAAGGTTACGAAGTATACGTATAATCACGATAAGCAAAAAGCCATATTATTTGTTCAAAGAATGTTCTCTACATGTCGGTTTCAAAAACGGTTCGAATGTGTTGTAGATCTGACAAAAAAGAGTATGAACATGAACGTGTCAAAATATAATTGTCTTCAAAAATATCAGATAGAATCTGATCATCCTGAGGCCGCGACATATCGATCTGAACAATGAGTGGTGACGTGAGAAACCTCTATTTATCTGCCATACTACAGTAATACGTATTAGGATCGCCGGAAAATCGAAAACCCCAATAATCGAATTGTTATTTGTTAAAATGTGCCAGGTAAGTTGGTAAAAGGAAAAATAAAATGTCAGGTAGAAGGTAAGTTGAGAAGAAATGGTCCGATTTCGGTCTCATTAGCCGAAATTTCATTAATATCCGTGAATTTGTATTTTATTTAAAAATCTTTATTACAACTCATTATATTTGTGGTTTGGTGCAAGAGGGAACAATGTGAATATCCAAAGGTTTACAGAATGGGTGGTTTTCTTGCAACTTACTGGAATAATTGAACATTACGTACGCACCTTTCCGACTCTTTGCCCATTGCACGTGGAGCTCCTCAAGGATCGATTTTAGGCCCTATTCTGTTCCTACTTTACGTAAACGATATGCCCTCGACGATTCGAAACGGAAGAACGGTTCTCTTTGCAGATGACACGAACATCCTTTGCAATAAAGAAACCGTACAATATCAGATGTTTCAAATTGGTTCCGAAATAACAAATTAATAGTAAACGAAAAGAAAACGGTTTTAATGCAGTTTTCCATTTCAAATAAACAATTCTGTGCTCCATTGAAAATGAACGGTGTACCATTGACTGATGTTCAGGCAACAAAATTTTTAGGTCTCTCAATTCAGTCAAACCTTAAATGGAACGTCCATTTAAATGAATTGAACACAAAATTAAGTTCATTATGCTACGCTTTCAGAATTCTTGAAAATTCAGTCAGCCTTCATACTGCTCGTTGTGTATATTTCGCGAATGTTCATTCCCGCCTGAGATATGGCATAATACTCTGGGGAAATACATCTTATAGCTCCCAGACTTTTAGATTACAAAACCGAATTGTACGAATAATAACCAAATCCGACCCACGTGATTCATGTAAGCCTCTCTTCATTAATCTAGGAATTCTACCATTACCGTGTCTTTTTATTTACGAATCAGTGGTTTTTGTAAAAAATGACTTGCTTAAGGGCGGGAATATATTTTCAGAAAATGCCGAAGTCTATTACTATAACACTCGACGTAGAAATCATATTCATCAGGTGACAGTATCAACAGCTCATTACACAAAATTCACATACAATACATGTACATTATTTTACAACACTTTGCCAGATGACATTAAACGATTAAATTCAATAGAAAAGTTTAAATCCCAAGTGAAATCGTTTCTGCTGCATAACTGTTTCTATACAATTAGAGACTATACTGAGCATCACAAGAAAAGTAACATTAATTTTAACAATGATACATAATGCATTAATTACCATTTGGACTGTATAAATGAGTATAAACAACCTGTAACAACTATTGTAACACAGCTTCCGGGTCAATGACCCCCATCTCGATCAGGTTTTCGTCCAGTTTCCCTGATCCATTGAGCAAATGCTGAGATGGCCCCTTGTTTTGCTTCTGGACATAAATGTAACTTCATTTTCTGTGCACGTCTTCTAGAATTCAGTGGGAAATACAATTATTCAAATTATCGTTTCCATGTTGTCGCGGCAGGAAGTATTATTACGAAGGACAACATGGATAAGAGCCAAAATTTATTGCTTATTTATCCTTGAAAACATATTTTATTACATGGGAGGGTTGTTGATTTTTTTTAAAATTTAAGTAGTATATGACTTAGTGTAGGGATCACAGAATTTTGAAATTGTGCACACAATTCATTTTTCCCCATAGCACGTCATACGCAGTTTGAACTGTTTTTTGACGTAAAATAAATAAATTAAAAAAAACATCAAAATCACATAACAATCGTAGGTCAATGTAAAGATCGATAGTGTGTGTTCGTATGGGTTAACTTGCGGGGAGACTGCCCGTAGGCAGTATTCCGCACCCAGGTTTCGACCCAGGCTTCCTTCGAAGCCTACCCCCGACGCGGGTCTGGGGACTTTTATCTAAGCAGGCGCACCCTGTGGGCAGTCCCGTGTGCGCCTGGGATTGACTCTCACTTTCTCCGCCAGATGTCGGGCTCAGTTAACTATATCCGAACTGTCTGGTTGGGAGAAAGTGGGATCTCGTTAGGGCGGGATGTTGTCGGAGGGATTTAATTTTGCCGGGCATCTTGCCAGGGTTCTTTTACATGCCACAAGAGTGACATGGCTACTGCGGATTTTCCGCCCTTCGAAAATCCGGGTTCCTTGGCCGGGATCGAACCCGCGCACTGGGGGTTCAGAGGCCAGTAAGCTAACCCCTCACCCACCGAGGAGAGATCGATAGTAAAATCAAGAGATGGAACTGGGGCCGCTCTTGCACTGAAAGAAGGGGCTTTAAAACGCGCATTGGCAATATAAACCGAAAATCATAAAATACTGACATTGTCCTTTCTTGCACCAAGTCACAGATATAAACATTGCTTAAAACTTTATTGAAACTCTAGATAAGTGTATATGTTTGTGGGTGATGGGCCTGTCGAGAGCGAAGCGAAACGTCCGCAGGTGGAGTCGGAGGACGGGATGCCGACGCTCCGGCCGCGCCTCAAGGTGGCGCTGGCGTCGGGCCACCAGATCCGCAGCACGAGCGTGCGGCTGGCGCGCGACGTGGTGGTGACGTGGGGCGCGGACGGGCTGGTGGTGCTGCGGTGCGCCGCCACGCTGCGCCCGCTCGCCGCCGTCACCGAGCACCACCGCGCCGACGGGGGCGTGGCCCGCGCGCGCACCGACCCCGGCGCCACCATGCTGCTCTCGCTCGGCCACGACGGCGCCCTCGTCGCCACCGACATGCGCGCGCGCGGGTGCGCCTCTCTTCCGCTTGCTCTCGTTCGCTTTAGTCGGCTCTGACCCGCACTCACCTGTACTCACTCGCTCTCATTCGCACATATTCACCCTCACCCGCTCTCATCTGCTCGTTCTCTCTCTCACCCGCATTCATATGCCCTCGCTTCCGATCTCCCGCTCCCAATCGCTTCCATTCGTTCTTACCCGCTCTCACTCGCTCTCCTAAGCTTCCACTAGCTCTCTCCATCTCTTACTTTCACCCGATCTCGATCTCTTTCACTAGCTCCAACTCGCCACCCCTTTAACTCGCTCTCACTACTTTTCATTCTCTCTCTCTCTCTCTCTCTCTCTCTCTCTCTCTCTCTCTCTCTCTCTTTCTCTCTTTCACACTTCTCACTCTCTTTTACTTGCTCTCACTCACTCTCGCCCGTTTTCACTCGCTTCCCACCGTTCTCACTCGCTCCCACTCATTCTTACCCGCTCCCACTCGCTCTCGTATACTATCACTCGCTCTCTCTTCCACTACCTCTCACTTTCAACCGTTGTCGCTGCATTTCACCTGTCCCCACTCGCTCTTACCCCGTTCTCACTCGCTCTCTCGTTTTCACCCGCAATCACTCATTGGGGAATAACCAAATTTGTATTCCACAATTGATCTGTCTGATGTCGCTGCCCCTTAAATTCGAAATCGATATTTTAATTGAGGGGGGTACTTTAAAAGAAGCCCCTAGGACATCTTCAAAATTTTAAAAAAATTGCTCCATCGATGTTGATTTAATTTTGTTGTTGGACAATGTGAAGGACGTTTAAGAGAATAATGAAGGTCTCATGTTTGTTAAAAACTGATTTTTCGAAAATTGCAAAAATCCAAAATTTTTTCGACGTCTTCCTACAACTACAAAATTATGAAAATAGAGATTTTTCCCTTAATGAAATTTGTTCCATAAAGATATATTTTTAAATAATGTCAATTGCAAATTTTCGAAAATTTGAGTACTTTTCGCGTAATTTTGTGAGAAAATACGGGAGAGAAAGTACGTGCTGTTTTCGTACCACTAGTTAAACATTGCTTTTTATAATACTGAATTACTATTACAACAACGCATTGCAGAACCGTGGTTCATAATAGAATCTACATCTTCATTAATACGAAGATGATTATTCTCAAATGATATATCAATCATTTGTATCGAAACAAAATTTTGTAATCCTCTTTAGCTCATTTGGAGTAATTATGTTTATTTTATTCAAATATAGAGAGTTAAAATATAAGATTTAAAAAAAATTGTTCAAAATGCACATTATTTTCAAAATTACCTATTGTGTTATTATGAATTATTGTGATGGCAATGTTTCAGATTTGATGATATTGAAGGTTATTCTGATCCTACAAAGGTAGAACCTAAGGAAGAAAGATCCAAGTCAAAGTCAAAATCAGTTGTAGGCGGAACGTTCGGAAATGAAGAAACTGACGAGGAAAAATTGACTGAATATGTTCTAATAGGTAGGTAGTAAATTCAGAAGTATTCATATCATATATTGCGATCATAGAGGGGCTTATCACTTTGGGTGTACTACACAGATAACTGAGAAAGCTCTTCGTATTGTTATGCGCGTTTTACAGAAAGCCAACTGTAACAAGGAAGTACAGGCTTATACTTGCTTAGTACGGACCGCATGGAATACAGAGTAGCCTGATGGGATCATTTTAGAGAATATAAGATTAAAGCATTAAATAGAGTGCTTAAAGAATTGCTGAATTCGTGAAAAGAAGCAACAATCTATTGGAAATCATTATATGTGCACAAAGCTTCAAGGCGTACACAAAGTAAAAGGGAAAAAAGCTATCAGGAAAAGTGTTGAAATGTCAAATTACTTTCTATGTATGTGTACTAGTGAACACATACACAAAATACAATGCATATGAACAGGTATAGGAAATTTCAGCGTTGTAAATAGAACCATGTTGACTGGAACAGTTTACCAGCAGAGATGTTAATGACTTTTCCCAGGAGAATGTAAGTAAAGCGTTCGAGGGTTCTCAAGACCGTAAATATAGAAAGCAGAAATGTGCAATGAAGTGCAGAGACGTTTTTCGGGATATGGAAAGGCCAAGAAAAATGCGAGTGTGTTTGAAGCGGAGAGGAGTGCAGCAAAAGGAAGGGAGGTGAAGCAAAGGAAAGAGGAGTGAATTTTGTATTGAAAGCATAATGAAGACTGGAGAGTACATCCTTCGGAAATCCCTTAGGCTTAGAAAATGAATAAATATACAGCAATAATACAGCATAAATGTGAACAGCAATTTTTCTGCTTGGTAAATAAATAGCTTTTAATGAAACTTGTAATAAAAACTAGTGAAGCAATTATCAATTGGAATAAAGTATTTCTTTGCAAAAATGAAAATAATAAAATAAACGATTGAAAAAAAGCAAAAAATTAATGTATTAACTACATAACTTTCCTAGTAAAACTCTTATTGTTTAATGACTACTAACAATTTCATGGCAAACATTTTCGTTGTAGGATCAGATAGAAGTGTGAATTGGCTGCAAAAAAGAAAGGAAATGAAAGATAAAGAAGATGTTCTTCAGCAAGGGACCAAGAGGAAGAACTACCAGAAAATGTTATCTGATGTTAAAAAACAGGTGAGGCAGATAAAATAAATAATTTATTTGCATAATTATCCCAAATATGCTCACATCTGGAATTAACTGATCCTGTCATTACTTCATTCTAAACATTCCCAAACGTTATCCTAACTTGCTCAAGAAAAAAATCAAACATCTTTTTGCAATCTCATGGGAGATAGTCTTCATTTATATTAGGTTGAATTCTATGCAGTTTTGATCTCATTAATTCCAAAGACTTTTTTGTAAATACCCTTTGTGTTTGTAGCTATCTTTTTATCAATAAAGATGAAGAAATAATCGTGGAACTTAGAATAAAGTTTCCTTGACTCTGCAACCTGTTTACAGCTTTAATATTATTCTTCATTATCTTTTAATATTTTTTGTTCTAGTAACTTTTAATGGGCATTTCTTTCTGAAGATTTTTGTGCCATACATTCATTAAGTAATTTCATACTTTTCTATAACGATAATATCATAAAATATTATGTTGAATTATTTGTTGAATATATTTCGTGTGTGTTTAATTGACTTCGAAATTCTTAACAGGCCCTTACACTCTTTGAGGCAAATTTGGAGGGACCAGAGGAGGAGAAACTACCCATTGGTGAATTTGATCTGGACGAAGAAACTCGGCGAAAGAAGATTGAGAATTTCAATGAAATCATGGGAGACATGATTCTACGGATGAACGCTGAAATTTCAGCAAGAAATGCTCTTGCAGGAAAAATTAAGGCTCGTACCTGGGATAAAATGATAGTGAAGACACAACATATCCACGTACGTATGTTTTAATATATTCAGAACTAAATTACGGAGAGCAAACCTCTATTTCTAAAAATATTTGTCAAAGAAAAGAATTATTCTGGAGTCCTCTGCTTAATTATAATATTTTTATAAGACCAAACGTCAACATGACGTTGATATTTATTTTGTTTACAATCATTCTTAAGGTGTAAAATATGCTGTATCTTCTTTGGTGCGAAAGGTGAGTTTGAAGTTCGAAAGCGGTTATCGTTTGTTTCGCAGGAGAAATGATGTTTTTAACAAAATCATATGTCAGAGAAGGAATTTCAAATGAAAAACTTCGGTCAGAAAAATCGACTTGATCAGGTGAGAGAATCAGTTCAATTCACTCCCTTTGTTTACAAAAGCTCTTTAAAACAGCAAAGTTAGACTGAAAATCAAAAATATAAAATGAATTTTAAATGATTCATTCCAGAGTAATGAAATCTGTGTATGTGACAGAGGGGGAAGAGAAAGGGGTGAGAAAGAGGGTGTTGGTAAGAGAGTGTATTTGGATGAGATGTGTGGGGAGGTTAGAGAGGCTGAAAGTGTGCGTGAACGAGAGAGAGAGAGGGAGGGAGAGGAAATATGAGAAAATTAAAACTCCAAAATGAAGTATTTCAGAAATTGTTTTAAGAAATTTCCATTTTACAATACTTTATCATTAAATTATTTCATCCAATGATTTGCTATACACTCTATCACGTTCTTGTAAAGCATTTTAACACATTTTAGCTGTTTACTTTCTCGCCTTAATAAGTCTCTTCATAAAAAAAGTATCTTCATTAAGAAAGTATTGAAATACTACGGCGGATATCCGCGATTTCTCAACAGAAAAACACGAATTATCGGGCCCTGGTAACAAAAAAGTGGATAAATATTGTTCTTATGAGTATATAGATAGAAATTTATTCTACAGTTAGCCAGATGATGCCCGGTGGGAGAATGCAGAAATACGAAAGTACAGATACAATTACAAATAACATAATAATGTATAAAAAATCCATATAAAAACAAATTGTCTTTGTCCTTTCCTAGATATGCAGATGGCATTTACATTCTTATACTACAAATGAAAATACATATGTACTAACATATAAATAAATAAACTTACATAGTACACAAATATACATACGCACATACATACATACATGCATGCATACACACATATATACATACATACATACATAGATACACGCGTAGATACATAGACAGACCAAGGTACCCTCGCATACACACCAACCTGCAACTAAGGAAGTTACATTGACTTCACGTTGTCAGAATTCAGGTTTTGTGAGTCCTTGATAAAGAAAAATTGATTAGTGGCAAAATGCCTGTCTCCGTCCGTCCGTCCGTCCGTCCGTCCGTCCGTCCGTCCGTCCGTCCGTCCGTCCGTCCGTCCGTCCGTCCGTCGGTCTGTCTGTCTGTCTGTCTGTTGTCAACGCTGGAGCCTAAACCATTCAGTCTCCAAAATTGATATTCCCCTATCGATTTGAACGAACTAGAAAACCTGTGAGTTTGAAATAGATTTTGGGGATACTTTACATGAAGCCTTACAACATTGTCAAAATTTTCTCAACAATAGCTTCAAAATTTTTTATTCAACTTCCTCGGATAGCGGATAAAGGCGCATGATAAATTTGGCTGATATCTCTCAATTTTCGAAAATTGCAGAAGTTCACAATTTTTGTCTTCTTCCTGAAACTCGGCTTTTTCTGTACTTTGGCTTCTTCCTGCAATTCGGAAGATAAGGATTTTTCTTTCCAGTGAAATCTATTGCTCAAAGAGAGATCTAATGACATATTTAAAAAATCGAAAATATGAAATGTTTTGGGTAATTTTGCGTGAAATATATGCCATTTTAAAAATATTATTTTCTCAAAAACGACTAAAAAATTTTTTTTTTTGAATTTTCGTCCGCGTATGTATTAAAGTTTGGTTAAAAAGTGGTGCTGGTCCCATTTTTGGCGAACTCTGTATTTTCGAAAATCGCAAAAAAATAACATTACAGAAGTACAATATAGATGACAGTTTTTCTGTTAAATGGAAACTATTCTAAAGAATGGTATATTTAAATAGGTCACGAAAATTTGTTTCAAAAATCTAGTCGTTTTCGCCAAATTTCTGCCTTAAGTAAATGCAATTTATAAAAAAAAGCTGAAAAACGACTCCAAAGTTTTTCTTTAATTTTTTCCTGCATAAAGAACGATTAAAACGGCGAGAAATTTTCTCATTATTGTTAAACACTCAGTTTTTAAAAATTGCATAAGTTAGAAATACTGCGAGGAGCCTCTAGTTTTTTAAGCGTTGGTAAAGCTGAGGATAGCCGCGCGACTAGTGTGGTAGCCGTGCGAGGAGTTCAAACTTGACGCGGTGAAATTTTTTTCTCATTGTAAACAGTTTTGCAGGTTCATATAGTAGTATAATATTGCGTAACCGTTACAAATAATTAAAGAACGTATGTGCTGTTGAAGCACCTAGTTTCAGGACGTTCAGTCTCATCACGTTCCTCGATCTCTTCTACATACTATTTCATTTCTGGTAAAGAAAACGAACGCCTAATGGTACTTCATTTGAATTGGCTTATTGCGCATCTTGGGGAGTGATTTCCCTTCTTTATTTCCGTTATTGGTCACAGAACACGGTAAACTGGAGAGCCATTCGGGTTTTGAGGAGCAGGATGTCGAATACGTGAGCTTCACACGCGACCTTACCAGTTGAAAGGTTTCTAATCGCACTCTAAACATTGCTCGATGAGTGTAGAAATACCATAAAAAAACATAACTCACTCATTATTTTCCAATTGTTCATGAGATCCCGAAAGGTTTGAGATTAAGTCCTGTCCTCTTTCTTTTGAACATAAACGATATGTCCTCGTCGATTAAAAACAGAATGACTGTTTTCTTAGCTTATGACACAAATGCGAGATAAAAAGAAACAGAAGTAGTACAATTTTTTGTTTCAAATTGGTCAAGTAATAAAAAATTAATAGATAATGCAAAAACAACTTCAATGCAGTTTTGCATTTCAAACAATCAATACATGTACGATTGAAAATGAACAATTTGCAATTTGCAGATGTTAAGGTGCCAAACTTTCTGCGTCGCTCAATTCAGTCAAACCTCAAATGAAATATTTATATGAATGAACTAAACCCTAAATCAAGTCCTTTTTGTTAGACATCCTGAATTATTTAAAATTTGTTCAGCCATCATACAGCTCGCTAACCACGTTTGATTATTGTACTTTTATTCATCATTCAACTACGTACATTAAAGGGATGAGGTAAGAATTGTGGGGCTCAAGAATACATTCCGAGGATCCATACTTCTTCCCGTAGGTCACATACAGATTTTATTGTTTTTTGACGAAAGTAAAATAAATATGCTTTCCCAGTAGTTGCAGATTCCCTGTAGTTACCCTCGCATTGAGTAAGTGAGTATTTCTGATTTCCGGGCGCATCAACTAATTTGGTCATTAGTCTGTTTTGATCCGTGGATGAAGCAACATACTTAAGAAAAGAAAATATGGCTGTTTCCGTAGATTTTTATTTTCTAAATCCATTTGGCAAACTCAAAACGTTTCGTGTTTTCTTAGAAGGATTTCCATTCGTACGTAAAAACGTCTCTCTAATATTTTTGAAAAAAGGGAAATAGGCCGATAATTGAATTTCATTTTTGATGCTTATTTTGAAGAGCGGCTTCATCTTAGCTGTTTCGAAAATATCTGGAAAAGTTCCTGTGCATAAGGATTCATTAAATATGAGTTAACGAGTGTATAATGGAAGGCACACAAGTTAGTATAATGGAAGGCACAAGGATGTTAATAAGATAAAAAAATAGATAAACAAATAACTGTTTTGCTACCAGGAGCTAGTCAATCTTCTGCATCCATAAGCGCTATGAAGTGTGATAGAGTGAGAAGTTTCAAACAGTTCTTAATGCTATTCAGAGAATTCACTAGTACAGGCAAAGGCACCATTCACAGGTTTTGTGAAAATGAAGTGTGTTAATGATCCAGAAGTTAGTGGTTTGTGTAATTGCCTTAAAGAACAATTATAAAGGATGAAATTTCATAGTATTGGGATTACAGAAAAGCTCAAAATAAAAGACAACGGTAGATAAAATGCAGTATACTTAAAATAATGTTCAGAATTTGCTACTGAAGTCTATATTTCTCTGCTTTGCAAATCATAAGTAAATTCTATTTCAGCTGTTTACAAGAAAGAATTACATTTTAATTTAGGAAATGAGGAGTATCAAACATTTGAATTTCTTGTTCTTTGTAGGCCTTCCTGGGACAATTTTTTGTGGAAAACTATGCAATTCTTCAACCAGACTTGGAATTACAGAAAGCATTGATTGTACTTGAAAGGCGAATGAGATTAACCTGGAAAACCTCTAAGAAGGACTGTTTCTATCCATGGATACCAAAAGTTAATTATGAGTAAGACATTTAACAGTAAGATATATAAACACAAATAAAAACATTGCTGATGGGTTAATATGATGTTCTTTGGATTCATGTTTATGAGATGCATTTATTCGTCAAATTACATGTAGCTTTGCTCATAGGATTGCACCATTCAGCCTATTGGCCTTGTGTTGCAACATTTCCTACTTGCAAAATAAAATGTCACTTTCATTGCAAGGGTTACTGATTTTCCTTTTCTTTTAATTCAACTATACAAATTACTTAAATATGAACTATGTTATATTAAGGTCAGTTGCAACAGATCTAATGAAAGTATTTGTTTTCTTTGTTGCATTTACAGATTTATTTGAACATTTGAATCATCTCACTTTTAGAACTGGAGCTAAAAATCAAACTTTTAGCATACTGTGCATGCTTTATAAGTAACTGATTTTATTTATGGATGTTAAAAAAAAAATTTGCATTACAGTTATGTAAATCATTATTTATTTTGTTACTCTTAGCAACAAACAACAATTTCATTATTTTTAACCCCCTTCTGTGCATTAAATTATAATTTCACACGAAATAATAATTTCACTGCTAATATTTGTTTTGCGAGAGTGAGTTTGTTTATGTTCCCTTGACAACAATCTCATCACAGATATGAACATCTACTTGAGCATACTTCATACCAGGTCTTTTATCTTAACTCACATCCCATATCTTGGAGCACTAGTTCTTGTTTTGCACATAGACAACAGATGGGGACGTGAACATCACGTCATAAGCTGCAGCAACTTTCTTGTTTTTGTTTTCCCCATTCAAGAGTTTAAGTGGGCAGATATGTAGCTCACATGCCAGAATTTTCTCATGCTGTACAGGGTGGGTGGGGTGGGGTGGGGTGGAGTTAGCAGAGGTATGAGCAGGCAAACAAAATGTCTCTTTAGGCATTTGCTTTAGAAACATAAATGCCATAAAAATGTTGGGGGGAAGTAATGACTGATTTATCGATTTACTAACAATAACATAATAATAATTATTATTATTTTTAAAAAGTCAGCTCAAAGAGAAATCTGAAAGAAATCCCGTGAACATTACCATCAAGCTCTTGTTACAACAATATGAATATTACTATTATTATGATGATGATGATGATGATGATGGTGATGATGATGGAATCTGCATATGAAAAAAATAAATCATAATAAAATTATTAAAAATATTAATAAAATATAAATAAGTAGTAAATTCATAATTATTGGAAATAATTAATAAAAAATAATAAAATATAATTTCCTTAAAATGACAAAAAATTCACCTTCATGTAAAAGTTCAAAGTGACTAATACCATTTGCCAAGAGACAGCGATTTACTCGTTTTCATGTAGTGGCTGCTATATGTAGAAGAGTACAAGAACAGTATAAGTGCTTTCCCTTTCTTCCAACAAATATTAGCCACATTCTTTCAGTCTGAAATCTGAGGGCACACAGATGGGGGTCAGTAAAAGTGAAAGGGATGCTAAAGGTATTTCACAGGTTGCCAAATTGCCAAAACGAACGGTGGTGTTTCCAGACATGGTTTGTGAGTTAAGTTAAAGACCCTGTATGATATTTAATTTTCATTTAAAGTTTCTCACTTCATTTACTTCATGGAAATAATGGTTAAACTAATGTATGGCAATTGAGAGTGGAATAATTTTATTCCCTTATGAAAATGAATTCCCTATAATTCTATTGTCGAGTCAGGGTCTAATATTTCTCATCATGAATAAAATCTTATTTTATTATTGTGGTGTTTATTTCTAAAATAAAGAGTTCTGTTACAAACTTCCAGTGATTGAGGACAAAGGCAGAAGTAGAACAAATAGAAGCAAACAGTTTTCTCAGGAAATGGAGATTGAATATTTTATTCCTTTGTAAATGATCAAATGCTTAGATATGTAAGTGTGTATTCATCAATTTTATAAATTCCATTAGTGTCAATTCTCATTTCTTTTAATTATGGAAATCCACACATAAAGAGCACATTTGAGGCATAGGGTCTATGTGCCTTTTTTCGGCAATGTTAATTAACCCTTTTGCTCCTAGCGTAATAGTCTCACAAACTTTCAAAAGGGAACTTTTGGGAAATTCTGATGTATATTTCAGTTGATAGTGTGTCCCAGTAGGTCCATATGGTCTATGTAATTAGTTGTTTTTTTTCTCATTAAATTGCACATGCACATTTATTGAGTCTGTTGTTTATTCTTGGCTTCTATCTGTTGTAACAGTAGAGTAATTGATTCAAACGGTTGGCTTTATGGATGGTCCAGTGAACAGTACAGAAAGTTCTACTGCAGCACCTGCAATCAGGCAATCATACAATGAAACCAATCCAAACAATGAAATCTTATTTATGTATACTTCTATGTATTACATGATTAAAATATTCCAACATCCACACAAGACTTCAGATTTTTCAGAGTGGCACTGGATCACTAGGAGCCTTTTCAGGTATGCCCATCTTGAAAGACCTATGGTTGTCACTGAGAATAGTTTTGAACCTGAAAAAGCTCCTCTCCACACTAAAATTACATGAGATCACTGGAGCATATTTGAAAGTGGCAAGGTCACATCTCAATAGCTTTAGTTCATTATCTTCAAATGTTGCAACATTTCCAGAAATGTCAGTAATTTTGTTCATTGTAGAATATCCAAGATTCCACTGCAGGTTGTTCACTTTGTTAGCCACATAATCACGAGCTCGTCCCAACTCACTCTCACATGTTGCACAATGTCCAGGGCATCACACAATTGAAGCTGAGCATCTTACAGTCTTGTGATGGTTTTTGATATCACTGACAAGTTGGTGTTGAGTTATGATAAGTTTCGTGGAACAGTATCCATAATGCACTCTTCCACAGCAACACTATCATTTCACACAAATCCGTAAAGAGCAATTGCACTATTGAAGATGGACCTGTCAGATCAAATAACAGCCTTTGTCTGCTGTCATTTGCAACACTTCTCTTCCCACAGCTGCTGTGTGTAGAGATATTACTGTGTTGTTGCAGATTAAACCATTCTTCTGCACGAACTTTAACTTCACATTGTTTATTTAATAATATTTCCCCAGCAGTGCTGACAAACTTGTTCCCGAAATCACAGATAAAACCTTAGAGCTACACGTTGTTGGAGGACTTGAGCTTCAGTAGGTTTTACCACACTGAGATAGTGCTCAAACTGAATAGTGTGACCACAAGTGGAATGTTTACATCTTAAGGTGTTTTTGTCAACTTTGAAAGGGTTTTGTTTACCTTGCGCAACAATGGGTTACGATAGTGAACCAAATAGTCTTCACAACTTGCTTACGTCCTTAATAAAGTTTTGTAGTGAAATTGTTGTGTTTATTTGAGATAATATCACTTGAAATGTCATGTGAAACACATTATAATCTTTTTATTATTATATCAGAAGCAATTTGATAAATAGTACATGCATTTGAGGCAAAAGCTGGCCAAAATATTATATTTTACATTTTGCAAGAAAGGGTGTAAATATGACTTTGTATGAATAACAAAACAATTTTTTCTACATTACAAAATCTGGATTCATGCATAAATTGTTGTAAAAATTTTGAATATAATTCTGCATTATTCTCTAAACAGTAAAGTGCGAATTGGGTCTATTGCTATGGAAGATGGAGAAAGGAAGACAATTGACCTAATTTCTGACGAGACAGCATCAAACATTGAAGGTGATCTATTGGACGCAAATAATGTTGATGTCTTTAGAGGGTCTGCTAGTCACAAATATGTGACAGTGTCTCCTTATCATTGCTCTCAGTTTGAGCTGTCCACTTTCCACCATGTTCACCAAGAAGTGGTATTATTAAGAGTAAGTAACCATCACCTGTATGTTGAGGTACACCCTGCAGCATTACATTTTGGAGCTCCTTCCTTGTACATTGTATGTTCTTATAAAATATTAAGTTATTTTCATTTTTTTATATCTTTCCAACCTTTATATTTGAATGCATGATCATCGTCATCATCAATGATGATGACGACGACGACGACGATGATGATGACGATAATTTTCATTTTTCCAACTTTCATATTTGAAAGCAGCATTAATTGAATATTTCTGTACTATTTGTGCCTTTACTTTCCAATAAAGTGATTTTGAAATTTACACATAATAATCATTTAGTCTTTCTTTTCTTTTCTCTTTCTTATTCAGGATATAAGCATATAGCATATGATCATCAGGAGTGATAGTAGCAAACTCACAAACACACAATCTACTTCACTCACAATGGTTCACGGATACATAAAATGTAGTAAAGAGTAGATTCCCACAAATTTTCTTTCAGCATTTCCTTTATTTTAAGAAAATTATTTTAAAATAGAATAGTAAATAAATTTAATTGTACTTCTAAGGAAATTTGGTGAAATGTCTCGAAAACTTCTTTCTAAGCTCTTTATTGTACTTACATGATTTTTGTATGTTTTAGCAAATAACTCAAAATTTACAAGAGTACTTTAATAAGGAATTTAAAAAAATGTTGGAGGTCAAAGAAAAAGAATTGGGTTTATTGGCTGAGAAAAATAATCGGCGGCGACATCTTCTTTCTGAGTTGAATATTTCTGGTATTCCAGTGGATGATGTGGACTGGGATCCTTTGGAGGAACCAGAGAGATTAATGATTGTAAAGGAAGATGAGGTTTGTATTCTTTAATATCAAATAATGGCATCAAAAATTGTAGAGTATTTCCTGAACAGAATATTACATTACCAAAATTGAATATAATGTTTATTTGTATATAAGTCTTTAAGAAGGAAGAAAAACAAATTAGAACATATTTTACTTCTTACTAGTTTTCTCAGACACTAATTCTCTACATATCATGATGCAGTGTGTGCAAATATATTAGTATTATATAAGTGTGAACAGCATGGTTTTAAATAATATGGCTCGTGTACCATTCTGAAAAATATTTAACCTGATCTTATAGAACCTTACCTTGCCTAAATAAAATATTTTTCACTTTCCAAAATCTGGTAGTTATTGCAAAAAAAATGTGGGATTTTTTGTGCATGTTTTTTGAATTTTAGTAATACCAGATTATTATTTACTTATTATTTTGATTTACAAAATGCAAAATCATTGCAGTGCAATCAGAATATTATTTTCATATTTCATTTCATTCCTGTATTCATTTATAGTATGCACACTGTTTTGCTTAAAATCTTCACTCCCAAGACAAGACCCAATTTTATTCTTTTTAAATAAACTATATTAGGAATGAAATTATTAAAAACGAAAACAAACATCATCATCAGTATCATCATTCCAATTCAGTGTTAAATTTTGTAGGCTATATTAGCCAGTTACAAAACATCATTAGACTTGGTGTCAACAAATACATAATGCCACCTTTCAATTATTCTAAAAGTGTATTATAAAATAATTATTAAATATGAATGAATGATAATTATGCAATTTTTTCTGATGACATCTTGATTTTAATAGGTTAGTGTGCCACCCTACTTAACAAAAAGTGAGGAGGAACTTAGAGCTCGAAAAGCTGCAGAAGCTGAAGCATTGCGACTTGCACTGCTTGCAGATGACTTTCGGGAACGAGCATTAATTACCATGATGCATGGAGTATTGGAGCTGCGCTGGGAGGACAAAATCAAGAAGGATGTTCCTAAACCAAAGTGCTTGGTAATTTTCCTATATCTCTCCATTTTGTGGAATAGTATGCTCAATATTGTGCAGAATATAGTTGGAGACAGTGATATAGAATTGGTGCAGCTTCAGCACTATTGCTTCACGGATTCCCTTAAAAAATATTAATTATAAGTCGAACAAATTTGAGGCATTTTGAGACATGCTGCCATTTTTCTCCTCCAAAGCTACATCCCATTCAACTGTACTTTTGCAAATATTTTTTGCTACATGCCATAGAAGGTAAACAGGATTTTCAGACCTTCAAAAATCCTTCATTCGAAACCAGGTTGAGTAGTGAAAGCCCATTTTGCTAACTCACTGCTCGAGATGGCATTAGGGCTAGGTTTATTAGAAAATACTTAAAGTTAATCTTGCTTTTAGCAATTCTACGGTTAAGGACATGACTTTTTTGTTGCTTTTTACTTTCTTGTATATATTACGGAGTAATATATGTATTATAGAGAAAGTTATGTAATGCTGCACGAAAAAAAGACGGATTTTCGGCAGAGAAAATTTCATTGCCGGGCCCTGACAACGAAAAAGTGGATAAATTCAGTTGTTAGATTAAGAAACAAAATTCTCAAACACGTGGTGCAGCGAGACTCCGTGTTTTGTGGGTCCTTCATTCCGAAAAAACAATTGAAAGCAAAACGTCCGTCCGTTTGTGAACCCTAATAGCGTCTAAACGTAGGATTTTTTTTCCAAAAACAAGAAACCCCTGTCCATCTGGTTCTAATTGAAGCTCTGAGATTTTTAAAAACATTCTTTAAAATTTGGGGGTATTTTATATAAAGCCCCCGATAATTTTCAAAATTTTCTCAGAAACGGCTCCAAATTTTTTCTTTAAATTCCATGTAAGAATAGAGTAAAATACACTTATAAAGGTGGCATAGGTCCGATATCCATGGTCAACTCTGAATTTTCGAAAATTTCAAAATATTGAATTATTTCCGGCGTCTTCCCACAACAAAATTAAAGATAGAGATTTTTCAAGATAGAGAAAACATAACAGTTTTCTGTTAAAAGGAGCTGAAATTTCTGCATTTTGAGAAATGCTGAAATAGCATTTTCTCAAAAATGCATCCAAATTTTTTCTTTAAACTTTTCCAACGGATAGTGCTAATTACACTGTTTAATATGACGTAAATTTCATATTGGTGTATTCTTTTGTTTATTGAAAAATTACACAAATGTATTTTTTAAATATCTCTCATGCCGTTAATACGCACATTTCCATCGATTTCATGTAACTTCATTATCTGTGCACTTCTTCTAGAATTCAGTGGGAAATATAGTTATTCAGATTATGATCTCTTGCAGGAAGTATTATTCCTTGACAAAGGACATGATGAGGGATAAGAGCCCAAATGAATTGCTGATTTACCCTTGAAAATATATTTTATTACATTGGAGCGAATATTTTGGTTAACAATCCTTGCAAAAGAGTTCATTTTATTTATGTATTCAAAATTCAAGTAGAATATGGCTTAGAGTAGGGATCACAGGATTTTTTTAAACTTGCACAGAATTCGTTTCTCTCCATAGCATGCCACACACAGTTTTTAACTGTTTTTGACGTAAAATAAATATAAAATATCTGTGTACATTTTTGCATTTGTAAGAGAAAAGGCTTTAAATGACTTCAAACTAAGTTTTTCAAAAACTCAATAGATTCCTGCGAAAAAGAGCTTCAAATGTCGCATTTACAATATTCGCTCTATAAGTAGAGTCGAAAATAGGCAGGCAAATAAGCACTTAAAAACAGGCAGGGAAATGGCACTATGGTTGAATAATATTAAAATTTATATGTAATACTTATTACATAAAGAATGAACACAATTCTCTGAAAACAAATTGAATTGCTTCGATTGTCAAAACATATTGCGAAGTTAGATAACATTTACTAAGACATCATTCGTGTGGAATTTTATGTTCTTGGTTAAATGGTTAAACGGTTAAGTGATTTCAAGTTTTGAAAATGGAATGGTTGCGGCATGGTACAAGTCAGTGTGAAATTCTTTCTTGACTTCATCTTTTGACTGCACTTGCTGTAGAAGGTTTGAATATTTTTTCTGACCTTTTTCATTTTTTGCAAGAGTTGCGGTGTTCTTATGTTGTAAGAAATATTTTTTGCACAGTTTACCACCTTTTCACAGCCCTGGCAAAAAATACATTTCCAGTCCGCCGTGTATCTTCTCCATAAATCCACTCTTTTAGCAATGTACTTCTTGAAACTTTCTCTTTTTTCATTGCAGCAAGCAAGCGCAGGAACAGCAAATTTACTGATCTGGCATGTACCGAACTTCGAAACCGATGAAAACCGAACGAAAATTATGGAAGAAAACTCCACCTATCTTGTGTAATTGTACCTTCTTAGGGAGAAAGGTACCGGCAGCGCAATTTTTGAAGACAGTTGTGTTCTTGGTGCGGAAAAGATAGCTCACTAACCATTGCGAAGATCGGAAAAACGAGAGCAATTTCGTATTCTCTGGAGCGCCCTAACGGACTTCGGCGAAGTAGAGAAGTTAACCCGCACGGTGTCAAAACTCATACGTCTGTAAGCGTTGTCCCTGCCCGTCGTTACAGACAAGAACACGCAGGGCATAGAGCTTCTCGGTCGGAGGATGCCCTGGCAGATTTTATACGGTTATTATTTGTTTGGTAAAAAATTAGCCATCAGTAACTTCTCAAAAAATGATTGTAGAAAACAAAATATAGCGAACAAAAAATATTAAAAATGCAGAAAATTCAATACATGCACTTATAGGCTCTTAACGCTCGATTAGGCAATTATCTCTAAAATAGGCATTTATATGCATTATAAACTCCTCGCAAAAGCAATTTCTGAGGTAAATATTGATAAGTGGCTTAAAAATACATTCAAAGAAATAGAATAGGCAAAAAGGGCATTGTCCGGACTAGAGTTATAAGGAATTAACGCATTTTTTGTTGTCGGATAATTGCCCAGCATTTTTAATGATTTAGATTTATAATTTAAAAATGAAGAGAATTCAAATTCAACAGCCGAATGGGGCTTTTATTTGTGTTTCAATGAGGTTCAATTACTAGCCGAATCAAACAAAAAGAAACTATCCTCGTTATCTTTATCTGTATTTGAAGTATTTTAAGTATTTCTTTTTCGAAATACACCTATTTTATGTATTTAAATACATCTCTAAAATACATGTCCAAAAAACTCAAAAATGCAGTTATTCAAATACAAAATGTATTATAAACGTATTTCAAATACAAGAATTTAAATACTGCCCAGCCCTGAATAATAATAGAAGCATATTACAAGTTCCAAACGACCAAGAACAGTGGAACGTCGGCGATGGTTTTAGAGAAATGGTGGCCAATGATAGATTTAAGTAAAATAATGACATCGATTTTTTTAACTCTAAAAGTCATTGTGCATATCAAAGATCATATTAAAATCATATTTCCCCAAAACAGTGGCAAATGGTGAAGTTGTTAAAAGGTTGTGGTTAGTACTACCATAGACTAAACAGGTATAGACGGCTCACTGCGGGCAGTGGAGAGGGTATCCAGAAACGGTGTCCCATTCCGAGATGGCCCCACCGTCGAATCTTAGTTCCACAAAAAGTGGTGCCCGAGTAGAGCGCGCACAATTAATGGCGATATATGGAGTAAAATAAGTTAAAATTACCTACTTTTAATGTCATTAAGCTTTTTTCTCCAATTAACCGTTTAGCCGTGAGAGCACCGCGAAATTTGATATATGCGAAAACATGAAAAACGGAAATTATCCCACTTTTTCTCAATATAACTTAAAAACTATCCATTTTTCGTCGATATTAACCTGATATGAAATTAAAGAGAATTAAATTGTCTACATTTTATGTGGACTACGTTTTCTTCTGGGCCAATGATATCGCCGTTAGTGCGTAAAATATGCCTGGAATGGAACTATATGGAAACGGCACTCCACTTAATCTCCCTCTCTCATTAACCCCTATGTGTAATTTACATCCATGAATTTATATACAAATAAATACAGCGCCATGTAAATTTGTTTACATTTTATTTCAAAAAATAAAAGTGGGTAATTAATCATGTGAAAAAGAAAATTAATATTTTGGAAGACGGTGGACTGCATCTTCCCCGACTCTCAGGATTCAATGGCCCTGGTTTCCATGGACATTTGCTACGTACAAAATAATGGAATTAGTGGGTCTTTTATTACTATAACTCTAGTATATTATATTGTTTCTAATAATTGGTATTATTTAATATCTTGAAGAATATTCAAGTCGTCTTCCATTGGTTCGTCAGGTTCAATGGCTTCATCTTGTCCTTGTTCCAGCTCGTAATTCGCCTTTCAGGTCCTTTTCAGAAACGACTGTCATATTGTCGCAACACTTCGTTAGATCATTAATACCTGCCTTCTTGCAATTTTTTGACAGTTTTTGGAGCTCTTGCAGAGACCAAATTTCAATAAAACTGGTATAGCAAATTGTACTAACAAGTTGTGGTCAAAGATGCAAGGTCATTTTTCGTACTTTTCCCTCTCCATTCTTCTGGATACTTTTCTAAGTCTAAGCGTTGCTGAACTTGAGAATAAACTCTAAAAAAGCGTTGCTGTGATGCTGAAGATGGTGGTAGTGCAGCAATGTTTGCCTTGCAAGTGAAGGCAGCTTAAGTAGACATATCTCAACTGCCTGAGTAAAGGCACGTTCTTTGCACTTGAATCGAAGAGTGAAACCCGAAAAAGTTCACCAACAGCAGCGCCCATATCATTCGTTGCGTTCAAGAGTTCGAATAATTTCATAGTCAGCAAGATTAGTGTTCTTGGTCTATCAGAAATCCATTATTCCGTGCTTGGCCAATGCCGAGGTTTCGTAATCACTCATTGCTAGTGAAAAAACAAAGTTATCGGTAATTGTTTCACTTAGAGTAGCAAACGGGTGAAGAAACTTTGCCATTCTTCTGTTTCAAAAAGGACCCATTTTGCATGCTTGCAGAGATCTCTCCATATTACCAACAGATCTCTTACATCCCCACCAACTTCAGTCTTATTATTTGGGTCTAAGCAAAAAATGTTCACTCTCGGAGTGTCCGTGTCTTCCTTCGCTTGTTTGCAGACCACTCGCTTGTTGTCTACTGATAAAATCTTTGTAATAAACTACTATTAACCAACTTTTATTGTTCGTGTTAGCAAGAAAAGTTTCTTTCGACATCGTGTAAATCATTGTGTTGTCTAACTCTATGTACGTAAATTTTTTAGACATTTTAATTCGCTTAGCTCTTCAGGGTAGCCATAAAAACATCTAAGGAGATATGCTTGTCATAGATGTTTTGACACACATTCAACGTAATAGTCACGCATATACTCGTGTTTCTTGTATGAGATATAAACCCGTCATTGATAATGTTTCGAACTTGGACACTGAATTGCTTATATCTTAGTAGTTAAAATGCTTTAACGAGAGTGTCCAGGTTTGGCATCAATAACTTTGCCCGGAAACACATTTTTAAAGCTAAAAATATGTACCAAACCAGTACTTTTTTTCAGGTTTTTCAAAATAACTTAAAAGTTGTCCTGTAAAAAACGCTAATGCCATTTATATATAGACGTCTAGTGCCTTCAAAACCTAGGTATCGCTGAAGGCACGTTCGACTTCCAAAATATTTATGTTTCTCCTTCGCGTTATTAATTACCTACTTTCCTTTTTACTTTCTCGTATACATACGAATGTACGGAGTAATATACGTAGTATAGAGAAAGTTATGTAATGCTGCGGAAAATCGATTTCGAGATTTCTACGGAAATAGACGTTTTGGGGTCCCCTGATACCGAAGAAGTGTTTGTTTTTTTTCTTCTTCAAACGTCCGTCTGTACGTCCGTCCGTCAGTCTATGAACACTGCTAGCGCCTAAGCCATGTGTACAATCTTTTCCAAATTGAAGAAATCCTTGTCGATCTGGCTCTAGTTGAAGCTTTGAGATATTGAAAAACGTGCTTTAATATTTGGGGATACTTTACATGAAGCCCCCCGAACATTTTCAAAATTTTCTCAAAAACGGCTCCTCATTTTTTCTTTAAATTTCTTGTAAGAATAGAGTAAAATACGCTTATAAAGGTGGCATAGGTATGATTTTCACGGTTAACTCTGAAGTTACGAAAATTGCAAAAGTTTGAATTTTTTAGGGCGCCTTCCCTACAACTATAAATTTGAAGACAGATATCTTTACTTCAAACGAAATTTGTTGTCCATAAGTAGTTGTATCATAAAGGTCATGTACATTGTTTCGAAAATCTTCGTAGCTTTTGTGCAATAGAGCGTGAAATATTTGCAATGTTAAAAAAGATGCAAAAACAAGATTTTCTTGAAAGCGGCTCCAAATTTTTTCTTTAAATTTTTGGAAGAGTTAGTACCAAATGCACCCTATCCGATGACATAAATCCCATATTTCTCTATTCATTTGTTTTTTAAACAATTACTAAAATGTAATTTTTTTGACCTGTCTCTCACGTCGGTAATATTTACATTAGAGGCGATTTCTTTACGTTATTGTATTAATGAGTACATCCGCTTTAAATAATGTCAAATAAAGTTTATAGAAAATAAGTTTTCTATAAAAGTGAGTTCAAAATTCCGCATTTTCAGAACCACATAAACTCCATTTTCTCAAAAATGGCTCCAAATTTTTCTAATATATTGCTAATGATAGTGCTAATTGCACTGTTTTATATGACGTAAAGTTCATTTTGGGATATTGTTCAACATGTGATTACGCACTGTTATTAAGCATTTACAGTAAAGCTTAATAATGCATACAAATTGATGGAAATGCGAATATTAACAGCGTGACAGGTATTTCAAAAAAATTTAGTTTGTGTAATTTTTGAATAAACAAAACAATATCCCAAAATGGACTTTACGCCATATAAAGCAGTGCAATAGTACTATCTATTTTTAAAACATTGAAGAAAAAATTTGGAGCTATTTGTGAGAAAATGGCGTTTGAGTGTTTCTGAAAATTTGGAATTTTGAGTTCATTTTTATAGAAAATTGTTGGGTTCTCGAGAAACTGTATTTGACATTATTTAAAGCACATGTACTCATAAATCTAATAGTGTGAAGAAACCGCCTCTAATGTAAATATTACCGACGTGACAGACAAGTAAAAAAATATATTTTTGTAAAACCAAAAGAATACAGCAATATGGCGTTTGTCGTCAGATAGAGTTGGTTCGGCACTAACCCTTGCAAAAATGTAAAGAAAAAATTTGGAGCCGCTTTCGACAAAATCTTGTTTTTGTAATTTTTTAAAATTGCAAATATTGCACGCTCTATTGCACAAAAACTACTAACATTTTCAAAAAAGTGAACATGACTTAATGAAAGAACTATTTATGGGCAACAAATTTCATTTGAGGGAAAAATATGTCTTCAATTTTATTGTTGTAGGAAGACGCCGAAAACAATCCGACCTTTTGCAATTTTCGAAACTTCAGAGTTTACCGTGAAAATCAGACCTACACCACCTTTATATGTGTGTTTTACTCCATTGGTACAAGAAATTTAAAGAATTGTGGAGCTCTTTTTGAGAAAAGTTTAAAAATGTCCGGGGGGCTTCATGTAAAGTACCCCCAAATCTTAAAGAATGTTTTTTCAAAATTTCAAAGTTTCAACTAGAGCCAGATAGACAGGGGTTTCTACAATTTGGAAAAGATCGTACGAGTGGTTTAGGCGCTAGGTTTGTCACATACGACAGACAGACGGACAATCTTTAATTGAAAAACAATCTTTAAAATTTGGAGGTACATTACCCCTGGAACATTTTCAAAACTTTCTTTAAAATGACCCCAAATTTATTCTTTAAATTTCTTGTAAGAATAGAGTAAAATACACTTAAAAGGTGGCATAGGACCGTTTTTCATCGTTAACTCTACATTTTCAAAAATTGAAAAAGTTTGAATTTTTTCGGTGTGTCTACAACTACAAAATTGAAGGTAGATATTTTTCCTTCAAGTGAAATTTGTTCTCCATTTTTATTCTTTCATTAAGGTTTAGTACATTTTTTGAAACTTTTAGTAATTTTCCTGGTAAATAGCGCACAATATGTGCAATTTTAGAAAATAACAAAAACAAGTTTTTCTTGAAAATGGCTCCAAATTTTTTCTTTAAACTTTTGGTTGTGATAGTGCTAAATGTACTCTATGAGATGACTAAAACGCCAAATTGCTCTATTCTTTTGGTTTTTGTTTCAAAAATTACAAAAATTTAATTGTTTTTTTTACTTGTCTCTCATGTCGTTAATATTTACATGAGCAGCAATTTGATCACATTATTGTATTTATGAGTACATGAGCTTTAAATAAAGTCTTATAAAGCTTCTCGAAATCTCAACATTTTTCTGTTAAAATGAACTCAAAATTCTGCATTTTCAGAAAGGATCAAACGCCATTTTTTCAAAAACGGCTCCAATTTCTTTCTTCAAACTTTTCGTATGGATAATGCTATGGATAATGCTTTCAGTGTTTAATATGGCCAAAAGCTCATTTTGCAGTATTCATTTTTTTTAAATTACACAAATGTAATTTTTTTAAATATCTCTCACATCATTAATATGCACATATCTAGAGATTTGTAAACACAATTGCATTTTTGAGTTAAAGTCCTACAAATATGTTTTTCGAAAACTCAAAAAGTTTTTTAAAAAAGTTACACATGTTGCATTTACAGTAGGTACACTTTCTCGCAGTGAGATGTACTTTTTTCCCCACAATAAAGGTGTATTTTCATGATAACCCTGTTATGAGCGATAGTCAACTGGGGCAAAGGGGGCCAGCAGAGACAGAGTAATCTGTTTTTAAATGTCATACTGTTCCCAAAAATCAGGAATGTAAAATTATAACACCCTCAGAACAAAGAGGACAAAAGAAGATTTCTGCTTTGAAGCCTGAGAAGTTAGGTGGTTATTTCAAGTCAACAGTATAGCCACTGTTAGGTTCTGCCCATCTTCGTAATTCGCAATTCACAGGTCTAAACATTTTTATAATTCTCTGATGTTTCACGTGAAAATGTATGTAGATTTTCCACATTTTTGCAATAATATAAACAACAACAACAACAACAATAACAAATGAAGGACATAGCTCAAATGAAGGACATAGATCGTAAGTCGTCATTTACTTGCATTGACTGAATGTGTTGTACAAACAGCATCGTAATATGCATGAGCCACTAAAATTTTGTGGAATATCAATACTTTATTTGTGTGTAAGCTAAGATCAAATATTACGTAGGTCACCAAAACAAGTTTTCTTCTGCCACCAGGGCTATCAAGTAGTGTCCCAATTGTATTGCAAGAAATGGCATCAAATGTTCATTAAAACTTGCCAAGCAAAAGATATTGAAAAAAAGTTTCATAAAAAAAGTTAACATTAAACTCATTGGGGATAACAAGTAATATTTTAATCGCGTGACTTAAATATTGAAATTTAACCATCAAAATTTGAATTCAGTACAGGCAACTGCAAATATTTGTATTCGTTTTCTATTTTCCTTGAGTTCGGCTAACTATTCCGATTTTCCACATGCCAGCTGCCATCTATCGCTGCCCAAAATAAATTTTTTGACATTTTCTCAATTTTTCGGTTTCTTAATAGTAGAACTGAAATATTACTTTAAGAAAATATCAAGTATATTTAAAATCAAGGTGATTTAAAGGCTTGAAAATGGTTTTTAATTTTTTTAGCCCAGCTGTTGAAAAAATCTGAAAAATTCGATTACTTGCATTTTAAAAGAAACGTTCGAGATTTTTTTGAGCATGTTCCATGGTTTTAAGACAATAAAAATTACTTTTTGTTATTTGTTTTCAAATTTTTTTTTCTGTTTGAATCTGGGTCTGAGAAAATATCAAAAAAATATTTTTCTAATAGCATTGTCAAATCAAATTGTCTTTTTATTTATCACATTTTTTCAGTCAGATAAAATTGTGTTAAGTTGCCGAAAAAATAAAAAAAAGCTTGTATTTGGCTGTAGAGGGGTATGGGTGGTGGGACGGGGGCTAAGAAACCTCTCAGAAATATTATTTTTAAGTTAGAATTGTAATGTTGACTCATACGTCATTTGGTTGGGGAACTTTTTACCAAGTTATCCGGGGGTACCCTTTTATATGACATTAAAGTACATACACTCATCAATATTATAATAATTTGAACAAATCACTCCTAGTGTAAATATTAACGATGTAAGAGACGAGTCAAACATTTTTTTGTAATTTTTGAAATAACAAAACCATAGAGCAATATGGCGTTTATGTCATCTTATAGAGTACATTTACCATTATCCACACCAAAATTTTAAAGAAACAATTTGGAACAGTTTTTGAGAAAATATGGTTTTTGTTATTTTTTAAATTGCACAGATTGCACACTGTATACCGGGAAAACTACTAAAAGTTTTAAAAAATGTACATGACCTTATTGAAAGAACTGTTTATGAACAACAAATTTCATTTGAATGAAAAATCTCTACCTCCAATTTTGTAGTTGTAGGAAGACGGTAAGAAAAATTCAAACTTTTAAAATTTTCGAAAATTCAGATTTAACCCTGAAAATCGGACCTATGTCACCTTTATAAGTGTCTATTCTTACAAGAAATTTAAAGAAAATATTTGTCGGCCCTTTTGAGATAATTTTGAAAATGTCCCAGGAGGTTCATGTAAAGTACTCCCAAATTTTAAAGAATGTTTTTCAAAATTTCAAAGCTTCAAATAGACGGACGGACAGGGGTGTCTTCAATTTGGAAAAACTTCTACACATGGTTTAAGCGCTAGTAGTGTTTACAGACGGACGGACGTTTTGACATCAATTGACTTTTCGGTACCTACAACACAAGGATTCTGGCTACACCACGAGTTAGAGGATTTTTTTTCTTAATTTAGCAACTGGATTTATCCAGTTTTTCGTTATCAGGGCCCGGCAATTCATTTTTGTCTGCTGAAAATCCGTTGTTTTTTCGCGCGCATTACATGACTTTCTGTATACTACGTATATTACTCAGTATATAGTGCGTATATGGGAATATAATAATGATAATGATTTATATTGCAGCTGGAAAAACTTCCAGAGGAATGGAATGAGGAAGAAATACGTCTCGTTAGAGACTACGATCAAAAAGTGCTCAATCTAATGGATCAAAGGAGATTATATCGCAAGATTTGTGGGAAAGAATACGAGGAAATTTTGCAAAATCAAAAGGTAAGTGTCTCATTAAAATCTACTTATAAAGAAATTTCAGAATTTAATAATATATTACTCTAATATTTATAATCCCTATTACAACCATGTTTTAAGTTTTCAGTCTCCATATGTAATTTCGAAACCGTATGATTGTATTATGTTTAATATATTGTAGTAAATACTTAATCATGTTTCAGGTTATTGATTAGAATGTAATTGAAAATGGGTGACAATTTTACTAATTACCAGTGATTATTACTAAAAATGAAAAGAAATTATGATAGGCAATTACATCTTTTCTCCCCATTGAAAATTGTCATTAATGGAAAATCAGATTTTACTAAAATCTCTTTACTCTTGTAATTTAAGCTGATGCAGGGACCTGGATTCCTCTGGAAAAGATCATAACACGTTACACAAGTTTGGGAGGAAAGTAATTATGGAAATGTAGTATAAAATTTAAAATAAAATATGCTGAAGCGGGAAGACAGTTCACTTCAATTTGTTGAGGCTTGCAAGGGCTGCGATATATACAATGAATGGGAGAGGAATGGCACAAAAACATTTCCAATGGGTGATGTTCAAGGGAAGGTCCACAATAGCTAAGTGAAGAAGCAAAACATTAGAGAAATTAGCTGAACATAAATATGTTAAGTGACTTATTTTTGTAAATGAATCCTACTTATGACTGTAGAGCTATGGCAGAAAAGTTTCTACAGCGCGCAGCACCTCCACAAGCATGATGCCCGCTCTCGTTCCGGATTTCTCTTCTCGTACTCGGTCCGTTCAACACCGGCGGGCACGTTCTGTCCCATCACCTCGGCTAACTTTTTATTTCATTTCATTTCGTTTCGTTTCATTTCGTTTCATTTTTTTACTGTTTTGTAGTCTGCCTACATCAACTGGGTCGATTTACAGCCACTCATTTAAATTCAGTTCTTTTGTACGGCTTCTAGAATGCGAACTATTTCACTTTAATATTCCGGCAACTCAATACACTTGAACAAAGTTCTATCTTCTCATTCGTGATTTTTAATTCGCATTTAGCTAACATTTTCTTCCCAATTATTATACCATTCTACAAAATGGGGGGGGGGGGGCTCGAGGCTCAGAGTGAAGTCGCTCGCCTTTCACCAAGGAGATCCGCGTTCGATTCTCAGACAATATCATGTGAAATTTGTGTCAAAAAAACGTGACAGCCTGTTTCAACGGGGCTACTCCAACCCTTGTGAAGTGTCTTAAATCCTATCCCTTTCCTAATTCCTTCGCAATTGTGACCGCTGGGTAGTGACGCAGGAGCGCGTGGTGTAACAGGCGCGTATGCGAAGATGCTACCTGAGGGTTCTCTTGAGAACTGACTGACGAGACGAGACATACATAAATACAGCGCCCTCTGGAATACAGATGGCGCTGGTAAATATAAATATTAATATGGAAGATTAATCCGGAAGAAGCGTTCAACGCTCGACCAGGGGCAAAGAGACGCGTTGCGTCGATAAATAATAATGAGTAATTAAGACGCAACCATTTTTTAAAACAAGGCTGCTCCACCCCAAAGTTTCCGTGCGAACATCACAATTCGTTCCATGACGTGTCGTATTAGATAACTAGCTCACTAAATGTCTCGCTGCAGAAAAACACCCATCTCGGAGTCTCGTCCAAGAAGGACACTCCGTTCCGTTTTCCTCGCTACTTATGCGACAGTCTCCTCCATAGTTGGGGAAGCGCGACGTCATGCCCCTCACGGGACGGATTTGCCATTCGTTTCTCCCCCACCCCCCACCCCCCACGTTGGTCTCAATGTTGTGGTCAGTGATAACTATATATATATATATATATATATATATATATATATATATATATATATATATATATATATATATATATATATAGAGAGAGAGAGAGAGAGAGAGAGAGAGAGAGAGAGAGAGACATACATAAGTAAATGATGACAGTTTTGTATGATTTAAAAGATGCTTCTACACAAAACCTCGTAAATGTTCCACTGAGGAATTAGGTGAGTATATAATAGATTTAAAATGAAAATTTTAAAATTATTGTAAATGTAAAGTAGCTTTACTTTATTTTAGGATAGTATGTTGAAATTTGACAAACGGCTTCAACAACTTTTACTTCTGAAGATGGAAATCCAGTCTTGTATAGATCAAGAAAATCTTAAAATTCTTAGAGGTCGAATGAAGATATATGAACGCATGAAATTAGAATATCAGGAACGATCAATATTGTATGTATACATTCAAACTTTTCAAATTAAAAATGCAAAAGAATTCATTCAATAGTTTTCCTTTTATTTCAATAAAATTTAATGACTAACAATTACAGATTCATCTACTTTTATGATCAATGAATTTAATAAATACATTTTTGAAATAATGTTTTTATGGTAATCCATTTCATTAATTTAATTTACTTCATTATATTTTTGTTCAGTTTACTTTTGTAATTTACTTTAGTGTATATGTGAAATTGTTGTCATGTATATAAGTAAGAAATTCACAATGTGAATCCTTTGGATAGGAATTCACAATGTGAATTCATGTCCAAAGTGAAAGACACCATAGCCCACTTCCACAGAGAAGCAATTTAAAACCATCCTTGCCCCAGTTTTGTTTGAACCCATTTCTTAATTGATCAGTGATGGATCAGTGATGGGGTTTTATCTTCTGTAGATACCCATAAGCAAGTATTTTTCATTTCCTGATTCCTTGGATTAATTTTTTCTAGGAAAGAAATAGAAAACACTGATAAAGAAATTAATGATCTACAAGCAGAAATCCATGAACTGCTTGAAGCTAAAAGAAACTGCCGCCATGAATATGACTCCCTTCTATTCCGAGAAAGAAATTTTGATAAAAGTTTCAAAAAAGAATTTCGTGACTATCATGGGCCTATTGCTAGTCACCTTTACAAACTGTACAAGTGAGTTATTTAACATTTCTTCTTGAAAGAATATGATTTGTAGAGGTTTGATATAACTTATATATTGGAAAATAATATTAATAGGCTACTACAACAAAAATGATACTTAAATTATTTTCTTAGTGCTTGGGCACAGCTTTTTTTAAAGTTTTGAATGGATTTTCTACAGAAATATTCCAAGAACTGTTTACAATACTTTTAGATTATGGCCTAAGTAGAAAGCACAAATTAATTATTAAACAATGAATTACCCTAAAAATTTTGAAAAATTGTTTTTAGCAGACAGATCTATGTAAGATGCAAAACTTACCAAAATCTAATTTGCTTTTTACATTAATTTAGTCATTTAAACACTATTAAATCAAGACTCTTGGGTAACTAATTTTAATTCTCAGTAACCTCTTGATGTTTTGTTCACTTTTTTCTTCCCTTGACGATGGTGAACAGATAACCACATACATTTAAAAAATTCCTTATTTAAGATTTGCTAAGCTTATCCAATAATTTTAATTCAACACAATAGGCGCAGACCAAAAGTTCACCAAAAAGCGCAAATGTCAGTATCTCTTCTTGAGGAACTCTCCCGATGTACCATGCAGCCAGGAGAACTGCCCTCTTACCTCCCATCTGATTGTCTGGACTTCTTAAATGCCCTTGAAGATTTGGATCAGCATTCACATGTCCCACATGGTGCCTCTGAAGCAGCATGGAACACGCTTTGCAAACTCCGCCGGAGCAAAATAGAATGTGAATTGAAGGTAAAAGTAGTATGACTTATTTTTACACGATAAGTACTGTGGTATTATATTTTATGTTATTGGTGACTGTACGAAAAGAAGGAATCTTTGAAAGGGATATACAGGCCTGCAGTCATCTTTCTGCTTTTTAAGTCTCTTGTTATCTATAGCTAAAAGCATTAGCTCTTGTCGATAACCTCTTATTGAAAATCACCATCTTCGACTGCAGGATAATACCAATGCTGGCTGCTAGCTGTTCCTGGAAGTTTATATTTTCAAGTGTTTCTATTCTGTCCTTCTATTTGCTCTTCCAGTATCTTATCCTGTGGATTTGTAGTTTAGCACTAGTATTGGAAATCTCTCAATCTTCGTACTCTCAATATGGGTTCTAACCAATTTTATATTATTTCTTCTGCAAATTTTTTTGTTATAGAAGAAATAAAATAATATCAGTATATAATATGCTGTATTATTTGTGGTTTTTGTTCCTCTTTATATTGATATTCCTTTGTCCAAATGGGTTATTCCAGAGTTACAGATGGGGAGTGTTATTTCTACTTCTGCCTATTTTTGGTGATCTCTGCTTTTCAGTGACCAGGTTTCTGATTCAAATGGGGGCATAGGTTTGAAATTAATGTTGTATTTTTATTTTGTGAGTCATCTCTCCGAAATGATTTTTAATTATTCCATTGAACTTCTTATATTTCTGAATTTTATTTTCTGGATCTTTTACATTTTGTCCATATTCATAAGTGTGCATATAGGGGGTCCAAAATTTTGAAAGTGACCTTGGCATTAGCACACTAACTCGTACCCTCGCCACGTAAAATAAGGCATTAACTAACTAACTAACTAACCCTTCTGGGTATTTTCTTGTTCCTCAGGTCATTCAATTTTCTTTATTTTTTCCTAAGTATTCTGTTTATAGATTCTTGTGCTATTAGAGCATACCCTGAGTTACTGAATATTGATGAATTTTTTAAAGTGAATAAAAAGTGAATATAAAGGGATTTTGGAAGCCTTTTATATGACTTATAAAACATTTTCTCTTAATAAAATGAAGTGGTAATTATATTCTACACAAAATTGAGAAATACAATGATCCTCAAAATAAAATATTAACTTGACAGTCAGATAGGTAATCCAATAAAATGATCCCTTTGTAACTAGTTAATGACACTTAACCATTCTTCAAATTTGTTGCTGCAGATCAAAGCCATGGCACTACAGTTGGCTGAATGTGATTCAACAATCAATGTATTTAACAAGGCACTATCTATGCTCAGAGACAAATTAATTATGTTTAACAAAAACCTGAAGGACATCAGAGAGGAAAAACTTGAAGTTATTCACAATGTGCAGGCAAGCATCAACTTATTTGCTTAGAAAGTTTTCAATTTTGGTTCACATATGATTATATGATTATGCAATCAGCATAAAGTAATCATTTAATTTACTTTAGCATTGTCCAGTTGTTTTGAAATTTATTAAGATTTTGAGAAACTTCCTCTTGAAAATGTTTACATATTTTTAGAGCTTTAATATAAGTAATTTAAAATTGTACAACTGAACTCATTTTCAACTGATCAACGTATTGTGAAAAAGGGTAATGAAAATATTTGTTATTTCTTTACCACAGCTTCAGTTGGTTATGAAACAAGGAATAGTTGAAATTGATGATACAAGCGACTTTGGTAATTTTATAGATTGTGTTCTCATTAACCGCTCTGTGGTTGAACAAATTAATTCTCTAATTCTGGTGAGTTTTATTTTAAATGTTATTTCAAATACTGCAATATAGAGGTTCCAGTAAGGACCCATTGATATTTAATCATTTACTATATATTACTTCTTTAATTATGTATACCTGTGAAATAGGAAATAATTTCCATTAATATGATAATTACAGAGTTTTTTTATGTAATGTTCACAGCTTCCATTTTAATGTACATTTTGTTTTTAGGAAGCTGGAGACAAGAAGCTGAAAGCAATGCAAAAAGTAACAAACTTCCATCGTGTTATTATGTGCAAAGAATGGGAACACAAAAAATTAAGAATGATAATAGAAGATTTGAAAGATAAATTAAATTATATAGAACATGTCAGGGTATTCAATCTCATTATTTTATTAATTATTATCACTTATTTACTGTGATCACCTCACCCCCTTCTCCTTCATAAATACTTCTAACATCAATAGATGAAGTATTACCAGGATATTAAAGTATTCTACTTCCTTGCAAATAATTTTGGAAGAGAAGTTTGACACCAATATGATCACTGATATTCAAGGAAAAGAAAATATTGAGAACTGTGAGAAAAATAAGGAGATTCATGCTTTCTTTAGCACATCTAATTTATTGCATTTTCACCTCGATGTAGTACTCCATTTCACATTTATGTGAAGTAGGGCTTGATTTCTGGCAGAACGTGATGGAACAGCATTTCAGTACCTTGGGAATAATTATTAAATTATATTATAAATATATAACTATTTCTATTAAATTAACAATAAATTTCGGGTGCTTTCCAGCACTTAAAATTTTATAAATAAAGCACTGAGTGAGCTGTCATATGTGCTTATTTTCTTTTCCATGTACTGTGAAATCCTGATTCAAAAGAATATTGTCAACAAATTGTGCTAAAGTCAATTATGCAGTGTTTATATTTTGATGTCAATATTTTGAACCAAAATTCTTCTTTTCCTTTCTTCATATAAGTAATTTAAACTAGTGCTCCAAAATTGCTGAATGTATGTCACACAATCATAAGAACTGTATACAATTTCTGTAATCAAATGTTTGTTTCAGCTGACACGTGACTTACAGAACCTACTAAAAATGAAAGCATCTGGGATGACTGTTGACTCAGGCAAGGAAAATATGGACAGACAGATCATAGCTTATAAGCAGGTGAGAAAACTTTTGTTGCCAACTGCTGAAGGAATAATATAATGAGACATTAATAACATTATGATCAAGGTTGTGATGGCCAGTTGATCCAACACCTAATAATTCCACCATAAAGCATTGTAAAGCGTTTCTTAATAAGGGAATTCCATTTATTGACTTTAATTATTCTAGCATTTTTATCTTGTGATCAAGACATTAGAGAATTTCAGTATATTTTTTCCCCCAGTAATAAACAGATAGTTTGCTAACTGATCAGAATCAAACAGTAGTAGTTATAATAGATTGTAGGTTGGTTGTACACATGTACACAGCTGTGTACATAGTACACAGAATTCTACCTGAACAAAAAAAAAAGCAATACATGGATGTAACTCAAAATAGAAAACATACATATAAAAGTACACCAGCAAACCAGGAGAAACTACAACAAATCAGAAAGAAAATTATAATACATTGATATAATGAAACTCATAAGAGATTAAGTCACAGAAGACATGAATTTGGATGAGTATCTGGTCCAGGCCATATTCCATTCAAACCAAAAGTGAACTTCACTTGGCAATCTAGATAGGGGCCTAATGGGGGCCCCAGATGAAGATAGATAAAATACAACAGCGGTCCCAGAAAATGTTTAAACAATATGTTTAATTTATAAATATTGAAAAGCAATTTTTAACTATTTTACGACACAAGCATTTTCCATGGGCACCACTCACAACAGGTGCTATTTAGCTTTCGACATTTATGACAAAAAGTTGAATGAATTATTTTTTAATTATTGAATTAAACTTTACACAAAATTTGAAATAATATAGTCAATTTTATCAAGATAAATTGTTTATGAAACCTTTTGAAAATAATCAGAATCTTATTCACACGAATATACAATATACTACAATACAATACAATACAATAAAGCCATTGATCCAAAGTTTGGGCAAGGCCTCCCACTTAAATAGTGGGAGGCTCAAAATTGTAACCACCTTCAGGTGAGCTAGTCTTGGAGAGCGTTTCAAT
The DNA here is from genome assembly GCA_011170035.1 of Teleogryllus occipitalis. Classification (NCBI taxonomy): domain Eukaryota; kingdom Metazoa; phylum Arthropoda; class Insecta; order Orthoptera; family Gryllidae; genus Teleogryllus; species Teleogryllus occipitalis. The sequence goes on along the minus strand of BLKR01003187.1, from coordinate 30,971 downwards.
GTAGATTGTGGCCTGATCGCCTAAACAAAATACTAAACACTTGTATACACTAATATACTTGTGTAAACAACTCATACTTGCCAAAATAGTACCTACTAAAACAAATAACAACCACCATCCATAATTTGAAGTATCCTGATAGTGGAGCAAATTCTATGCTTGCCATGGGACCGTGAAAACCTGGGTACGCCTCTGCCTACGCCAGACGTCAAGAGACCTAGCAGATACGTATGCAGAAGGAACTCATCCCCTCCACCAACCGCTTTCCCCAGATGGAAATTTCATCATGGCTTTTCCCACTTCCAATTGAGATTTTCACCTATTAACTAAAAATTAGCGGTGCTAAAAAATGGTACTTTCTTTCCCGAACTTTCTCGCACAATTACGTCAAAAGTACTAAAATTTTCGAAAAATTGTACATTACCTTTCCAAAATCTCTCTTTAAGGAACAAATTTCATTCAGGGAAATATCTCTTATCTTTAATATTTTAGTTGTAGGAGACTGAACAAATTTTGAACTTTTGCGATTTTCGAAAAATCAGGGTTTTCAATGAACATAAGACCTGCACCATTCTCTCACACTATCCAAGAAAAAAATTAATGAAAAACGAAACCATTTTTTGAAAATTTGGAAAATGCCTCAGGGGTTCATGTAAACTACCACCCAAAATTGCAATGTTAAAATTTTGTTGGATTTAAATGTCACTTTCAAGTGCAGAATTCCAGGTGGTATGGTGGTATTCCAGGTGGTATCGAAATGGCACGTTTGAGGCGATGTCAATCCGTTAAAGTAATTTCAGAAGTTCTTGGAGGCAGAGCAAATGATTGTGTCGCAGACTTGCGGATAACCTGCGCGATCGTCTGCTTTGGGACGAAGACTTATTTTAATTATAATTTACCATTGAAAATTCCAATATTAATTCAATTTTTACTCAATCCTACAATTTGTATTCTCGATGCATTGATGTAACTTTCAACCCATCCGCAAATCTTTATTGAAATTAGCCCAATTATGTTTTCTCCCTTAAAAATATGATTTAAATGTAATATGAAAGAAAAATTGAGTATGATAATTTGGTAAGAACTTTTTTTTAAAGTGCGATAATTTGATATTCACTTTTCCCCTATCTGACCACACTGGTTATAAAGTTTCAATTTAACAATAGGAACTTCGCGATGAGCTGAGTGCGATGTGCATTTGTTCGCTGACGTCATCCCTCCCACCAGTTTAATCAAACTGCCAACCTAAACGGAAGAAATATCAAACAGGAAGGATACGGCCCATACTCGCCCATACTCCATTCTCATACACTTTGTTTAGACACATTTTAATGCCGAATTACTATCAAAGGCAAGTTTTCTCGCTTCGCTTGCCCGGATCCAAGTCACGGCGAGGCTCGGGCCTTCGGCCCTCGCGTTCACTATAAACAATCTTGAGTCTATCCCTCGCATAATTACCAATTTACTGTCGTCACTGCGGTGACAGACAAATGAACATCGCACAACGCATAAACCAGTCTCTCCTCGAATACCCAAAATTAAAAGAGAATTAATAAGAAAATATTTGTCATGCGTATATGCCAAACGAATCGTCCATATACTTGTTTTCGTAATGTGGCAGCTAAGGGTATTATCTTCAAGATGGAATATGGCACGGCTTTTCGCGTCTTTCTCGGTCGCGCCGCTAGTATCACTTGATCTGCAGCACTGCTTGATTCCGTCGCGATCATGCGACATCTTGCGGCAGGACTGAATAAGACGCAAAAAGTCGTGCCGTACTCCATTTTGGAGATAATACCCTTAGCTGTCACATTACGTAAACCAAAGTATAGATGCTTCAACAACACCGGTGTGGCAATAGACACCGGTGTGGCTGTAGACAGCAGTGACGGCCACCGCCGGGTCGCGTTATTAATTTCTAATTTTCGGAGGTCTAAAATACGCATTTAATTGTCGAATTTGTGTTGATATATGAGCTATAAAATAATTAGTTTTTGCATTATTTTTCTACGATTTGTAATGAATTTTACAACTGATGACTGAGATGGGTCAAAACGGGTAGCATTTGCGGCATTACAATATCGTATATCCGTTACCATGTGCGAGAAAGCATGTGCTGTTGTCGCACCACTTCTTTATAAAACAGATGAAAGGAAAACACGTAATATTTTTGCCATTTGAATGGAAATAAATTTCTTACATTTTTGCTCCAGTTGTGAAACAATAATAATCAGATTAAATTCTTATGCCCTCATCTTGCCCAAATGTTTCATTCTTTCTTTCTTTTTTAAATTATTTTATTTCAGAAATTCATTTATTCTTTCTTATTTCTAGGCATATGACAAAATAATTAAAACAACAAAAGAAAACCTGGAAGAACTTAACAGGCGTGTGAGAAGAGTGAAAAAAAGCAATTTTCATTTGGACAAAAATATTATTGATCTTAATGTGGATGTCAATGAGCTTATGTTGAAACGAGATGCAGAGCAAGATGAAGAGCAAGACAAATGTCGAAGGCAGAGGTACAAACTAATTTACTTTTGTATCTAAGTCAACTTGTCTCTGTTCAGAAGCTTGGAATATCACTCGAGTATACGTGTCCGAAAGCCGTCCCAGATAGGGACCCGACATCGATGTGAATGTTTTCAAAACATTGATGTTTTCATAGAAGCATTAATGTTTCAAACATCGTTTTAAAAAAATCCTTTTTAACATTGATTCCTGTGCCTGATAGACATTCAATAGGTGAACCTGTGGGTTGCTGCAGTCAATTTAGTGAGTTTCAAAATAATCCTTTCTGTAAATATCTTTTGTATAATACCCAATCATGGATCCTACAAATCTTCAATATATTTCAAAATAAGGCAGTTGACAGTCGTCTAGTATTAGCTTTTAATAGTATTTTCTCTTAATGTGATCGATTTCATCGACATCATTTTCAGTTTCAATGTCCGACAGAACAATGTCCGGCTTCTTTCCATCAGTTCCTTCCTACACTCCAGAACGTGAAATAGTCAAAACCAACACGAAGAGGACTAGACTCACTCGTTTCTAGCCTTCTTGATAAATTCATTCTATTTACCTGAATATATATAGCAAGAATAATGTTGAATTTTTGTGCAGTGATGGACAATTTCATTAATTTTCATTTCTTTTGGCACACCTTTCTTCATTTTCATCAAAGTCCCAAAAATGCTAGTGGCACTTTGCTCCAGTTCTCGACCGGCGCCCTAGAGACTAAGAAACAATAGTTGGTGACATCTCTTCCTTTGATGAAATAGAATGTAATGTTTCGTGACGATGTAGTAACTCTGCCGTTTTGGGGTTCAGAGACGTCCTTACCAGTTCGCTGATTTCGCAAGTAAATGTTAGAAAAACAGTTTTAAGAAATTTGATGAATTTGTAACGCAGTACTGCCCGTCACCCAACTGGGGGGGGGGGGGCTTAAGGTCATGTGTCTCTCGCGAGAAAGGTTGTGTTCATGGGCTCAGTGAAGCAGGGCCGTTTTTAGAACCTCTGAGGCCCTTGGCGGATTAAAAAATGAGCTTCCCCATACATACACACACAAGTTTTTCATTCAGCGATAAATAGACATATTAATGGAATTTGCATTCAAGCCAAATAAGGGATTTCAATGCTGAGCCAAAAAAGGCAGGAATTGTCTTTTTGCTGCAATTTCCCAATTGCGTATTAATAAATAGGAAATTAATATTAGCTTCAATGAATAGAGAGAAAACATGTTGTACAAGTAAGCTCAATTTCATTTATTTAGGATTAACGGAGAATGAAGTATTGTTTCCCAAAGTTGCGAAAATCTAATGATCGTACTGTATAATGACGCTGCTCTGGGTCAAACAAACCGTTGCGTCTAAAAAACTATTTCACCTGTAAAGTTACAAGTCCAAAGAATTTCCTTTGAGATATGTGGAACTCGGCAAACAATATTGCATCAAAATCTGAGGTGGTATCGCGGGGTACTTTTCCAAAATTTGCTTGAAATGAGCTTTTTATAACTCCAGAGAAACTTTTAATTTCACCTGTTCAAACACTACACTCTAACTAAACAAAAGTACGAGATATCAAAAGTATGTAAGGACTTTCTTAGAGGACACGTTATAATATTTCATTTAAAACAAAAATAAAAAAGTAATGGGGTCAAAATTATGTTATTTTCTACCATCTTTAATGGCATCTCAAGGTAAGTCCGACCACATTTGGAGCCCCTTACTCTCTTACATGCCGTCGTAATTAAGAATGAAAAGAGAAATTGCATTCGAAAGGTCTTGCATATTCTATGTCTGCCACTACTAAAAGCAGTGAACCATATCTTTGGAATTTGTGTGCTGTGGTGAGTGGTGCTGCAACAGCACATATTTTCTCGCATTATTTCGAAAATTAGCAATTTTGGAAAATTCAGAAAGACCCACAAAAATGATACTTGTACCCTTTTTAAAGCGTTCTTTACTATATCCTAGAAAAAAATTAAAGAAAAAAATTGCAGCTATTTTTGAGACTTTTTTTATAAATTTCAATAACTTCAAGCAGAAGTGACATGAAAATTATTCGTTTAAAAATTATATATGGACTTAGTTAAAGATCTATTTTTAACGGATTTAACTAAAAAATCACGATCATCCATATTGTACTTTTGAAATGTTAATTTTTTAAGTTTCGAAAATACAGAGATCAATTTTGCAATGCGCTTCGGTTGCAAAATGTTTTTACATTTTTTACCACCCTTTGCTACATACGAGGGGGGGGGAATGGAGTCGTTATAGAGAAAATAATTGTTTAAAAATTGCCTACACTATTTCACGCAGAATTAGCTGGAAGGTACTCATATTTTCCAGAAATTGTACTTGATTATATTTCAAGAGCTGTCGCTGAACAAGATTTTATTACGAAAAAATATCTATCTTCAATTTCGAAAATGTTATTGATGCTTCATGTAAAGTTCCCCAAAGAATGAAAATAACCGTTTCAAACTCGCAGGGCCTCGAGTTCCTTAAGATTGATCGGGGAATATCAATTTTGGAGAAAAACGTCAGAACAGTTTCAGCGCTATCTTTAACCACAGACAGACGGAAGGGCAGACATATATTTTGCCACAAATCGAAATTTTGGTTTCAAAGACCCACATACTCATTCAAAAAACAAACCAAAAAAACAAAAAAAAGTGGATTCTGACTACATAGGGTGTTGTAGGAAGTAATTTACTGAGTTTTTGATCAAAATGTATTCACTTTTTCTTTACGAGGGCCCGACACTACGAGTTTTTATGATAAAAAATCGCCGATTTCCACCTCAGAATTACAATGAATTCTCTTAACTACTTACGAAGTAGTGGAGAAATTAAACAAAAAACCTTAATACACTTTTTGAAGGGCGTTTTTGTAGTATTCAATATTTTGGGGCCCCCTTACAGAGCGAGGCCCCAGTCACTGAAGCGAAGTATCGTACTATACAATCCTACACAGGATTGTATAGTACGATCCAATTGCTCTTTTCTGGGAAAACTGATCCCAAACAAGGAAACTTTCTATCCGTACATATCTGCTTTCAGCAAGGGTCATTGATGACGAGAATTTCGAGTCACCGCTTTCTCGAGAGCGTTCTGGATGCAAGGGCAGGTGTCGCTAGCCATATTCCTTAACTGCATTCCGTGAAGTTGCGGAATTTAAGCAATTCAAGGCTTCACGGGTTCCTGGTCGGGAGACTGTATGGGAACCCCGGAACTAACGGCGCCGAGTCCTTGGCCAAAAGGATAAAGGACAACTGACTGACTAGATTACAGGAGGATTCCTGTAATCTAGTCAATCGCTCCATGAGCTCAATGCGCCAAAAAGGGCTTGGAGACGCCTCACAAAGGCGCAACAATTTAAAACATTTAAGGGATTCTGTGGGTTCACGCTTACGCAAGCGAGAGAGAATATGCGGCTTATCCACCGACATAGTGCGCATTTTACATTACTTTTCACGTCTTTTCTTTCTGTTTTTGTTCTTATTTTGGGCTTCTTTGCGTTCTTATTGAATTTGCGGGGGTCCCGCACCGTGCTTAATCCGGGCCTGCCTATTTAGTATTCTTGTATTTGTGGCCGTGGTTTCGTTCAGATAAGGTCACAATGAGGGAATGGCAACGACGTAACACAGTAGTTTGAAATTCACAGAATTACTTCTGTTTGTGAGACCATAATGCTTCTCACTGAATGGGGCTGAGTTTTGAATTGTCAAATCTGTTGATGTATTAGCTTTGAAAGAATTTGTTTTCTCACCCCATGCACTACGATTGGTAAAGTGATGGCTGAGATGTGTAAATATATAGTCAGAAATTGCGGTATTATATTACTATTATGAAACCGTTACTAATGCGAGAGAGTATGTGCTGTTTGTAGCAACACTAGTTTTTTATACGAGAAAAAATATTATGTTTACCTTGATGAATACCCGTTTACCTTCATGAATAAATGTGTGAAGAAAACAGGTATGTATATTTCGCATATCCCAATTTAATTAAAATACTCGCACATGTAAATATTTACGTGTTTATGATTTAGAACTTATCTATTAATTTTATATCTCTTGTACACTTAATACTCATAGAGACAATGAAGATCATTTGAAACGTTTTAATATTCACCTCTTTTGATATCGAACAAGCCCTTTTGCAAACGTTTCTTACATTCGAAAATATTTCAAACATTAAACAATTTAATTGAACATAAAACTTATTATGTTTTATGAATGTCGGACTTCAACGTTCTTGTATGGTTGAGTAAATAGTTACGTGGGGTGACGTCCCATCCGGCACGGGCCGAGTATTCTCTGAAAACTTTCTCCGAGAAAAATAAGATGGTTTGTGTGTGGAGTCTATTAAATCAAACAGCCTCTTTTTAATAACATTTACATTGTTTATTGATTTAAACGTTATTTTCTTTACAAATTTTAGTTTGTGCAATAACTTCTATTAAATTCTAATATTGATTTCTTTGATCTACCAAGGCCTTTTAAATGTTCATCTGATCTCTTTGCAAATATTTATGAAATTTATTTGTATAAATTTTTATGCTGCGCTTACGATTCGTGAAGACGTTGAAGAGGAACTTTCCCACGAAGAGTCGAATTCCACCGGGAATCTTCTATTCTTGTATCTTGATGTTAAGATTACAAATTGTTGGCCTTCAATCCGAATATCGATTTTCCGAAATAGTAAAGAACTTGTTAAATAAACGAAGTTCATATCCCTAAACCTAAAAATCATAATAATAATAATAATAATAATAATAATAATAATAATAATAATAATAATAATAATAATAATAATAATAATAATGATAATGTAACTGACTATTTACACTAAATCACTTCCCGAATGTCTCGGATGGACAGTTCTATTTCGACTTATCTTCACAATCGCGTTGACTAAACATTCTTGTGTCATGAACATTTTGAACTCTTAATAATTCTATCTTCCGAATTTAAATATTCCATTTGAGCATCCTCTACCAAATCCAAATCACTACTACAAATGCTCACTAACACGTCTAAATAACTTCTCAAGAGGTCCACGTCTAAAGAGATTCTCAAGTGACCACGTCTAAAGAGCTTCCACCAAAATTAAGGTCTTGATAAAAAATATCACCTCCGTTTTCATTTGTCTTATAAATTCCGACAGCAAATGTGGGCACTGAGCCCTTCTTGGGCGTTGAGCATCAAATCTTATCTGGAGTGAATCCTCCATTAAGTTTTTGTTTCATGTCGCCGAGGATGCTGAACCCTAGGCCTTGTTATTATTATGAGATCTAAGAGGCTTCAGTAACACGATTTCTATGGTTTTCCATGAAGAATATTACTGGCATTTCAAATAATCCAAACATTATTTATATTATCTTCTGAAATATCAATAACAGTATATTCAGGTTAGTGTGGGTGGGTGTCAGTATAATGTTGTTTTATAAAGTAACCCCTAACATCATATTGAGTGGAGGATTAACAATGTTTATTAATTTATTTATTTTCACAGGATACACCCAATTTAGTGCGTAAAGTTAAATAAAATAATGCAGTTTGATATAATTCACACAAATTCATGTAGACCTTCTGAATACAAGAAACAATACGCACACACACGCACTCCGATTTACACATAGCTGCATTTCAAGATCACGAGCTGGAAGGAGAGGGGAACACTGTCATCCCTTTGGGAGCTTCGTTAGGACTTTAATTTTCGGCATTGGTGCTCCAAATTGGATAATATCGTCCCCCTCTCTTTCCAGATCGTGACCTTGAAGTGCAGTTATGTGTAAACCGGAATATAATGTAAAATTTGGGGAATTTTCCTCCCGTAACAACATTTCACAAATTATTAGTACTGGCTAATCAATTATTACACAGCTTTTTGAGAGAGCGATTAATTATCTTTCATTTTATGTTTATTGTTTTTATATAGGATGAAGCTGATTATATTGCGAGGACACGCTGTTCGTAAGATCCAACAGCAGTTCCACGAGATCCTACTTCTACAAACAGAACTGGAACTGCTCCGACTGAGAACTTACCCCACCCTTAAGTATAATCCAATTGAGTAGTAAGTCTACATATTTTTAATATTTTATTCTTTTGACCAATGATTTGTAAAACAAGACGTTTACATAATGATTCACATTTAAGTCTTGTTAACGTTGTTATACTAAAAACATTGTTTTTCTTCTAGCATTTAATTGTTTTTAATACTTAGAACATGTCAAGTCTATTGCTGCCAGACAATTGCACATTAAGTACCTCTTTTATCTATGAAATTTTGATCTGGTTTGTTATTATAATACATGTGTAAACTGTAACAAAAGGACTATTGATGAAATAAATTGGGAAAAATTTTGATTTTCAGATCTTACTTACGAATAATGCAAATAATTCCACAGTGTCTTTATCGTTAGTTGTCTTTCACTGCTGCAATAAGAAGTCTAAATTAGAACATTAATACAATTTTGAGTTTTCAGATTGTGTTCTGAGGGTTTTTGTTGTACATATTTTTAATGCCAATAAACTATTGCAATTGTGAGAGCCTCAACAGCTACATGACAAAAAAGGGCAAAAAATTAAGTATAATATTCTTCTGCCAACTGATCTGTGATTTGTTTAAAGATTGTGTTTCATGATAAGGACAAATATAAAGTCTTTATTGTAGATATCCATACCAATGACTATTCATTTAATCATATCTTGACTTTGGATGACCGTTTACGTAACAGACGGGATTGGCGTTGTTCGTCTTCGTCTAAGTTCTCCCCTGCCTACATAACCAAATACACAAATAAATAAATTGTCTGTAAAAATTAAATATGTTCACAGTTCATGTTTTTCTTCAGTTTAATTACCTGTGGGTCAGGTACAGGAGGTGATAATGGTCGGCTTGGCCATATCATCTGCAGACGATATGTTGGCAAACAAGAAACAGCGACTAGTGGTAAGTGTCGAAGGTAAACATTCACAAAATGGCGTAACGCATTCCGGCTTTCATCAGGTTGCAAAATTTCAGTGCTCTTGGGAGGCCTCTGTGTTCAAAACTAGAAGTTATTCATTATGTTTGTTTAAAAAAGAATATTGATCCAGTTTGTTTCCAATTAAAGTTATTGTAATTAATGAAAGGAAACAATTCTCGAGTCTGATTTCAATTCTATTTCTTTAAGTTAAAAATATATTAAATTTAATTAATTTGGTATATTAATTTTAAACCAAGTATTTCATGATTCCCAATAATTTTCTACCTAGCTACTTTTTTTACAATAGGCTACCATCACATGAAAATAGATCATTCTAGATCATGAATGTTATAAGTGAAAATTAGATTGAATCTGTTAAGTCAACAAATCTCTAGTTGGCGAATGTATAAAACCCGCAAAAGAAAACGTTCGTTGAACTGAGGAGGATGAACATAAACTAGTTATAATGAATAAATGTTTTTTAATAGTCGGATAAATTGCCCAGCATTTCCAAAGATTCAGATATACAATATCTTACATTCTTATTCGTACACTCAGATTTCGCAACAAAAAGTTGTCATATAACGCCGTAAAATAATTTAAAATAATGTCTTATTGGATCGTAAATTTCGAGTTCAAGTTAACAATATGTTTTCTACTGAATACAGTATTCAGGCTGGAGTACCTCAAGGTTCTCCTCTATCTCCTATTCTTTTTAATATTTACATTTCAGACATTCCTCATTTACTTAATTCAGAAATAGCATTCTTTGCAGATGACACATCTTTATTTACTTCCCATTCAGACATTATAACAGGACGCGATAATTTACAAGATGACTTAAATATTCTTGTTACTTGGTTTAACAATTGGCAAATAAAGATAAATAATCAAAAGTCACAAGCAAAAATATTTTCTTTAAAACGAATCTCTCCTACTTATCATCTTATTATTAATTATAAAGCAATTCCTTGGATTCCTTCTAATATTTCAATTACATATTTCGGATTACAACTAGATACTAAATTAACATGGAAAACATATTTTATCTATAATAAATAAAACTAATCTCAAGCTTTTAAAATTATATCCACTTCTGAATAAAAATTTGCACCTCTCTGTAGATTCTGCGTTAACTATATTTAAATATATAATTCGCCCTTCGTTAACTTATGCATGCCCCATTTGGGGTGGTGCAGCGAAAACTCATATTAAAAAATTAGAGGTTATACAAAATAATTATTTAAGAAAAGCATTGAAAGCACCCTGGTTCATAAGAAACGATCAAATATTACGTGAACTCGGTATTCTTCCTCTAAAATCCTGGATCCTTCGTCTTTCAGATAAATTGTATGCTTCACTTTCTTCTTCTCCTGATTATACATCTTTTCAGTTAGGAAAAACAGTTAATCCATTCCCGCGAATTAAATCACGTTATTCTAAAGATCTTTTACATCCTCCTTAGTTGTCTCTTCTCACAGTTTCTATCATTTATTGTAAATTTTTTTATGAATAATGTATTATTTATAAACATAGTTTCTTTTTAAGATCATTATGACTCTCAAAAATTAAAAAAAAAGTCTACATATCAGTAATTTGTTTAGAGGTTGCTATTTAGTTTCTCCTCATATTCCGTATGATGTTCATGTAATTTTTCATACCCTTGAAAGACAAAGTTTTGTCGAACAAGGATCAATAAATATTATTTAAAAAAATAATGTCTTCGTTGAAATTGTGCACCAATTGCATTAGTAGCAATATATATCATGCCAATAAAAATTATTACATGAATGTATGTTTAACATAATATTAATATTGAATAAAACAAATCTCATTCGTTACAACTTTGCTATTCGTACAGTCCGAGTGAGTGGCAATAGGCAGTTCTTCCGCGTCGAGTTACTCGGCCCTTGGTTTTCCAAGGCCTCAATGCGTTTTGTAGGGATAGTTCCGCCAGTAGGCAACAGTCGGCATCAAAATGGCCAAGCAGAAAGAGCTCACTTCCAACGAGAAAGAGGTAATTGTCAGCTTAGTACTTAAGGTCTATTCATTGCGACAAATAGGTCGAATAGTAAACAAAAGTCATTCCACTGTGCAGTACATTGTAAGAAAATTTAGAGACAAAGGTTCTACGAAAAAGTTGCCACGAAAACCATTGGAAGAACGAAAGTTGAATGAACGCGAGGAACGATTTGTACTTCAACAAGTTAGTAAAAACCCTGGATTAAGTGCTCCTCAATTACGTGTCTTAGTGGAAAATATCTCTAAAAAGATGTCCCATCAGACTGTTCGTCGTGTTTTATGGAAGAAGTTTCATGAACGAATAGCGCGGAAGAGGACGTTCGTATGCAGGGAAAATTGCAAGAAGAGTGCATATGCTAGGGAGCATGTGAATAAGGGAGAAGATGACATAAACGTCATTTTGCTGTATTCTTTTGATTTGAATAAATTACACCAATGCATTTTTTAAATATCTTTACCAAATCGTTTCTCAAATACCTCTTAAGTATTTTCATTACCTACAATTTGTATACATAATGACATTTGTGAGAATCAGAGCTTTAAATGATGTCTTTTAAAGTTTTTCGAAAGCTCAAAAGTTTCCTCTGAAAATGAGCTCAAAATTCCTCAATTTTAGAAACGCTCAATCGGCCATTATCTCAAAACGGCTTTTTTTAACAGATGGAACTAAATGGACTAAATAACATGTCATAAATTCAATTTGCTGTATTCTTTTATTTTTTCAAAAATTACCCAAATGTATTCTTTTTACTTTCTCGTATACATTCGCATATACATAGTAATAGACGTAGAATAGAAAAAGTTATGTAATGCTGCGGAAAATCAATTTCGAGACTTCCACGGAAATACACGTTTTGGGGTCCCCCGATACCAAAAAATTGTTTTTTTTAAACGTCCGTCCGTCCGTCTGTCTGTACGTCTGTGAACACTACTAGCGCCTAAACTACACGTATGATCTTTTCCAAATTGAAGAAACCCGTGTCCATCTGGACCTAGTTGAAGCTTTCAATTTTGAATAACATTCTTTAAAATTTGGGGGTACTTTGCTTGAAGCCCCCCGGACATTTTCAAAATTTTCTCAAAAACGGCTCCAAATTTTTTCTTTAAATTTTTGGTATGGTTAGTGCTAAATAAACCCTATACGATGACAAAAAATGCTCTATTTTCTTGTTTTCTTATTACAAAAATTAATTTTTTTGTCTTGTCTCTCACGTCGTTAATACGTACTTTAGATGCGATTTCTTCACATTATTATATTTATGAGCACACGCGCTTTAAATAATGTGAAATGAAGTTTCTCAAATACACAACAGTTTTCTGGAAAAAAGAACTCATAATTCCACATTTTGAGAAACGCTCAAACGCCACTTTCTCAAAAATGGCTCCAAATTTTTTCTTCAAACTTTTGTAAGGGATAGTTGTAATAGCACTGTTGAATATGACGTAAAGTTCATTTTGGTATACTCTTGTTTTTTAAAAAATTACACAAATGTAATTTTTTTAAATATCTATCACGCTGTTTTATGCACATTTGAATGGATTTGTATTCATTATTGCATATGTGAGTAGAAGTGCTTGAAATGAAGTTTTTCGAAAACTCAATAGATTCCTGTGAAAAAGAGCTTCAAATTTCGCATTTACTGTAACGCTTCACGCCATTTTCTCCTCACATGTCATTTGCACGTGAACAATATGCTGTAAAAGTGACAAGATTTCTGGGTCTCGCAATTTAGTCAATCCTCAAATGAAATATTCACATAACTAAATTAAACACTAAATTAAGTTAATTAGGTAATCAGAGTAACTATCCTTTCAATTAGAGGTTATCAAAAAGAAAAACACTATTTAACAATGATATGTGATGAGTCATCAAAGGGCTGAACGAAGATAAATAAAAATACGTGTTATGAAAATAAGTGCAATGTCAACAATGGGGATCCGTAGTAGATAAATGGCAAACACAGAAATAACAAGAGTTTAAGTAAAGTGGAGTAGAATAAATAGACGAGCAAAATAGTGTAAATTGTTTTAATAATAAACTTATAATGAACACGTGAGGAATTTTCACGGAATTATTAAAATCATAAAAGTATGGGAATACCGAAGGTTAAAGAGTAAACTTATCAGGTGCCGAGGGGCGAGTATCCAATCAGAAGAGAGGTAAACATTAGAGGTAGGAGGAAATCGGGGAAGAAGTACGAAGAAACGAAATGGGACTTATTTTACGCGTTGGAAGTAAATAAGTGAGCGGCGCGATTTAGGCACTGCTGGGGACAGAACTAGCGAACTGCGGTGGTGATCAGATGGACCGATACGTGTGGAAGGGGACGTTATCTAACTAAGATGGTGGTCGGATGTGCGAAGTCGTGTACTATACGTGCAGGTTTTCTTGATATTCTACAGCAGGGGGTGCGGGGAAAGGAAGGCTGTGGTTACGTCACGAATTAAAAGGGCGTACCAACTGAGGGCATGAACTTAACGCGTCAAAGCGTGCCACCAGAAATGTTACGATTGTTTTGAAAGTACGAGGTGGTTGTTGCCAGCATTGTAAATTGGTACCCTCTCCCTCAGAAAAAATGTCGTTCAAAATTCTATCTTCCACACCGCGCCGACAAACTTGGACACCCCTCGGCCTGGGGGAGGGCAGGGGGAGGGACGCGTTGACCAATCGCTAGCAGGTAGAACCACAGTTGTCTGTGATTGGTGCAACATCCCAAGGGGCAGAAAGAACGCTGTCTCAGGGAGAGGGGGCTAGTTCGTTTACGTACGAGACGGAAATATCATCATATTTCCCTGCCGAAGGAGGTAGTTTGCCTGCGAGGTACGCCACGACGAAAAAAATATTTCTAAGCGGGGTTTTCCGTCCAGAATGATTGTCTATAGACCAGTAAATATTTATCATTTTAGCAACAATTATTCTAACTTTTAGTAATCGATTTGTAACTCCTGACAAAATGCTATTTTGAGATATTCATATCAGACACAATTTGCGGAGCCTTCCCGGCCGTTCTAACGCATATTTCGAATTTGTTTATAAAATTATAAATTGTTGCAAAATTGTTAATTCGCTGTTTTTGGTTCTGGGACATCGGGAGACTCTCCCCACTTTAGATTTGCAAAATTTGGAAATTGTTTATAAATTTGCAATTGTTGCAAATTTTTTATTGTCTAATCTGAATGGCGTTTAAATGTGATGCAAAATTCCGGAATCCGTTCGGTGCTATTATATCTCGTTCTCGAGATATATGTAATTGTTTATAAGAAATTAACATCTTAGTAGACCCCATTTGTTTGCGCTTAATTCATTCGCGCTAGCAGAATAGCGTGGGATGGGCCTACTGAAAAACAGTTCTCCAATGCCGCGCTTTTGCCTGCCACATACGCTTAAAATGCACTTGCTTGTAAACAAATTCTGTGGCCAATTTAATTATGATAAATTCGTATTTTTACGGCGAGTATGAGCCTAACTTTTATTTGGTTTTTATATTCTCTTTTAAGTCCTGCAATTTGCAAGTCGATATATTTATCAAATAGGAAAGAAATTGATTATAAAAAAATATTTTTCAAGGTGCATTACGCCCAAACAATTGTTTCTGTTTTTCTATCAAAGGGGTGTTGAGCAACCGAATAACTGTATTATTAATTTTTTTTAAGTCCCCTGTTAACACCGAGAGTCAGAAACTATTTGTTCCTCTTGTTTAACCATTACCATTAAAAAATAGGGAAACATATTGCTTAGCTGTTTGCTATAAACTGCACTGGATTGGATGAAGGTAGTGTTAAGGTTTTCAAATACAGAAATATTCAATTTTGTGTTTTGAAAGATCACATGAGTAGAATCACACATCACAATATTTACACAAGTATAGAAATTTCTAAATAAACGTATATAAACTTTAAGTTAATACTTTCAATTCAATTTATCATTCCTTTCTAAAACTGTTAATTTGATGATTTCATTGTATAATATTCAAATCAGAGCTTTATGTGCTAAATCTACGCATTGTTAATACATATTTTTAAACAACATTAATATATTTAATATACATTTAAAAGGTTTTTAGATTGGCGAACGTTTCACTGAAATTTCATGAATTCCTAAATGCTTGAAAATAAATACTTGTAAAATTAAATTATTGTAGCGTGTAAAAATATAACAAACTCACGTATTTGGTAAAACGAGTTGATATTACTAAAAGAAAGCAAAACAGATGTTATAACAATTCAAAGAGATTTAGCGTTTGTTTACAGTTTAGTAAATATCAATGCACTAGCATTTCCCAGTGAAAATACATAGAACGAACTTGGTGGTCAAGTGATATGACCTTCCCAACACAGACTACATTTCAGTATCGTCAGAGTTCGAAGGTGGTTAGTTGGCCGCCATTCTACGAATCTATCAAAACCTTGAATTTTGCACGACCATCTGTACAGCGAGAACGTAGCGGTTTATTAAACGGAAACGGGCCATTCGAGGTATCTAATGTGCACTCTTTGAAAACGTTTAACCATTATAAACTATCCCTAAGAAAAATATCAAATAAACAATGTTAAAGGTCACCAGCTTAACATTGCCTTTACTATTTGAATGTTTTCAACATCCCCAACACCAACAGAAAACCCATGTTTTTACAGGTTATTATAAAACCAATTCAATAAATATAAGCATTTATTCACGTTATTATTTTTAAAACACTCAAATGTCTACGATGTTATTTGATTCATGTCTTCATCGAAGATCTGAGATTAAAAAACTGATAAGCAGAGAAAATTAAAGTAATTTTGAGTGATTGATGAAGTTGAATGATCAATCGAAAAACAATGTATCTTGCTTCATATAATGCTATCGTGTTTAACAGACATGTAATTACATGTGATACCTATATTTAAACATCCAAACTAATGAAAATTTTCAAAATTAAAATCATCAATAAAACGTTGATTCATCAGCAAGGATTATATTATTAAATACATTTTTGAGATTCATGTGGTCCTGTGTGAATAACGTAGTAAACGTGATTCGTATGATCCAGTTGCTCAGAATAATGCAAAACCTGCTAGACACATACACTAAACATAATAGTTGTCAAATAGTTATTTACGACATGAGTATCATAAGATATCTTATTACAATACGAAATTGGAGAATTATCAAACAAAACTCTTTAGCCGAAATTGTTAACCAATTGAATATTGTAATATAATGTTACCATTTGAATATCATAGAACGTAAGACGCAATTTGTCAAAATTCATGTGAACTATAATTTTTCTTTAAATTTTACTCCTTATCCTGCGAAAGATGTGTGACAGTACTTATGTTAACAATTATACTGCCATGGGTTTAATTAATTAGTTTTCAGTACGCAAATTATTGTTTTTGGTGTTAAAGAAGCATGGATATACAGAGTATCGGGGAACGAAACGTCGAAAGTTTGAAAAAAGCTGTTTAAACAATTTTAATCATACTTTGTCTAATAAACTACATAGATATTTTGAATGGCTGAGCTGCAATAAACACGCAAATTTTGGTTTGAAAATATGATTTCTACGCAAAACTTTGCATTCTAGAATCATGTAAACAGACCAGAAACATGTAACATGTTTATTATTAACAATATAAATTAATATATTAGTTCAGAAAAAAATTAACCGAGAAATAAAAAAGCAGTCGAACTGTGAAAATTGGGTGCTTTTTTATTTCTAGGTAAATTTTTCTTTCTGATCAAATGTATTCATTTATTTTGTTAATCATAAACAATTTAGATATTAATGAAGTGTTTATATGCTTCTACAACGCAAATAGTTGCCTAGAAAACATATATCCAAACCAACTTTTGAATGTTTATTGCGGCTTAGCCATTTGGAATATCCGTGTAGTTTATTAGACAAAATAAGCTTAAAATTGTCTTAACAGCTATTTTTCGAAGATTCGACATTTCTTCCCCGAATATCCTGTATATAAAAGGCTTGATTTCTGTTGGTACGCGACGGAACGGCGTTCCGGTTCTTTGGAAATAATTATGAAATTATATTATATATAAGTAGCTATTGCTATTATATTAATAATTAATTTGAGGCGCGTTTCGGGGCCTCAGAATTTAAAAATAAAGGATATATGTATCATAAAAACTCTTATGACGACACTGTTCTCAGTTACGTCAAGTTTTAATTTAGAGAATCAAAGTGAATGGTCTAAGTTTACTCACCTAAATAAAGTTTATCTTACTATACATACTATTTAGAAAGTGTTTTATGTTCAAAACAAGTGTTGCCTCAACAGCATATATTTTCACGTATTATTCGTAATTGCTATGGATATTCGTAATTACAAGGAACCAGGCCTACAATAGGAGCTAACACCATCCCTTCAACTCCAGATATCAACTGTTCTCATCCAGTACTTTTGAGATAATGCTGTTGGAAAAAAATTTAAAAAAACAGTAGCCCTCCAAAGAATAAGGAAGCGGTTAGACCCAATAGCAGCAATCATTACTAGTGAAGAGTGGATCATTACTAGGAAAGAGTGGAGTGTTTAATTTACATTAATTTAATATCTCTTTTTAAAAAGAGATTTCATGAAACAAAAATCTCTAGCGTTAATATTTCTTTTCGACAATGTTAATAGGTATTTGTTCGCAATTTTCGAAAATTATGATCGTTCGCCCAAAATTGAACGTACGCCACTTTTAAACATCTTGTGCTTCGAGGAATAGATTTACAGAAAAATTGGAGCTCTTTTTGAGGAAATTATGTAAATATGATGGGGTTTGGTGTAAAGTACCTTCAAAATTAAAAGATTCGTTTCAAATTCGAAGATTCGTAATATTAGGCAGATCGTTCAAGGAATATCCATTTTGGTGAAAATCGTGTTTACTTTAGGCTCTAAAATTACTCACACGAAGACGGATTAACAAAGAGGTTTTTTGGAAAATCACTTTTTCGGGTTCAAAAAACAAGCGTTTTGACAGCCTTGTGTATAGAAAATAAAAGAACAATACCAACAATCCACTTTTTTCGAACTAGCTACTTACAAAACGTGTTTTCTGTGAAAATTTCGACACTTCCTCCTACAGCATTACGTAACTCTCTTTACACGTGGAGGTAAAAATTTTCCAGCGTTACTGGGATTTGAACTCGGATCCCTGTAGTCCGTAGGTCTGGCTCGACCGCACTGTGCTATCACAGATATTTCTCAACACGCTGTCCAAGCACACTTATTACGAAAAGAATAGTTACGTGATATTCATTGCACTTAGATTTTTTATTAGAGGAATGTTCTACATGTGTCAAAGGTATCAAATTCGCAATAAGAACCCAAACGATTACAACCCACGCAACTACATAGCTCATTTTACTTAGAAATATTTTCAACCAGAAGCCGTGGTCTTTAGAACCCTCTGTAGAAGTCGTTGCCGGTCTTATCTTTCGGCGACTATGTCCAAGGTTGAATTACGTCGCAGATGAAAGTTGCGATAACGCTAGAGCTCAACACGGGCGCTTGCAGACGTTCTGAAGCCAGAATCGCAATAGGGGCATATTTATACGTGATTCTTAAAGACATTAACACACTAAAATAAGTAGTGGCGCCTCAAAACACATGCTTTATGTGATATTTATAATGGATAACAATGATTATAACTATACAATTAACCGCAAAATTGTTTCTACCCGCAAAAATTATTCGCCGTGGATGAGGTTCGATCTTACGTGCCTAAGCTTCTCCAACAGTGCGCTTACCTGCTATACCACAGAAACTCTTATAACTTTTGTCTCTCACAAAGATGATTTTAAACTGTCATGTATCACAGATTTGACTAAAAAAGAACGTGAGGCGTTTAGATGCTTGTGTTAACTACAGACGGACAGACAGACGCCAACATGAGATCTGCACTATTCTCTTAAACGTTCTTGAGATTATGGAAAAAAAATTAATCAAAACCGATGACGCCGCTTTTGAGAAAATTTTGAAAATATCTCTGGGGCTTTATGTAAAGTACCCCCCAAAATTAAAATATCGGTTTCGAATTAATGGGACCGTGATATCAACAAGATCGATTGGGTATTATCAATTTTGGACAAAATCGGTTGAACAATTTAACCCCTAGCGTTGTTCGCAGACGAAAGACTGATAGACAAACGTTTTGCCGTCATTCAATTTTCCGGTAACAACGATCCACAAAACATGAATTCTGGCTACACAACGCGTTAAAGGATTTCCCCCTTAATTTAGCAAATAAATTTATTCACTTTTTCGTTACCAGGATGGGACGGTTTTTAAGCCGAAAATTCGCCGTATTCTGGTGCACGATTACAATACCTTTTCTTCTTACGACAGTAAGTGCGAGAAAGTAAAAATCAATAAAAACATTTAATCCTTTTTTCCACCCCCATTTCCGTCTTCCTAAAGGCCTAATAAAATAGCCTGTCCAACATAAAATGTATTAACCGCTATGTTATTTTTCCTAGTTTACCAATCCCTGTCTCAGTACAGGGGAGTGGAGGCAAAACTAGGAGAAGAAAAATCCCACACCACTAACACCTGGGTGTAGAGTCCCAACTGGGACTGGGAGTCGCCAACAATGAACTTCTCGGAAACACATCTCAAATATCCATAGTTGAATATTATAACAAGAAAATATCAAATTTTTGTAATAAATGTTCCTTCAAAATTCCGGTATTTTCTGTTTTTCTTTCATGTTATATTTAAATACTATTATTAAGAGAGAAAAGCTCATTGAGATAATTTCAATTAACTCAATGCAACTCGAAGAGCAAACGCTCGTGCGATTTGAAGAATAACCGCGTTTTTTGTATACTCAGAATTTGTCTTGTATATGAGTTAGGGCAAGGGGATACCAAAATTTAAGAAAACGTTCACAGAATACATTTCTCCCTACAGTACATTACACACAATTTTTAACTGTTTTTGACATTAAATGAAAAATACAGCGTCGTAATAGCGCCTTGTCCGTCCCGACAATCATCAGAATTCAAAAGGAATTCAGAATGACAGCTCGTCAAACGAAGCGATGGGAAATTCAAATTTGCTATTTCAAAAATTGTAAAATTATCTAAAGTACTTATATTCTTAAACAATTGTATGTGATCTTTATTAAAGGACTGATTATTTGAAAGGAATATTTGAAGATCTGTTTTTGATGAACACATTTCATTAAGGAAAAACTATCTTCAATACTTAAGTTGTAGGAAAACGGCGAAAAAAAATGTTTTCTTGCATTTTTGGAAAAATTCATTATATGAACGAAAATCATCTCCGCCATCGTCTTATAGCGTCCATTACGCTATCCGGCAATAAAATTTAACCAGAAAAGTACATGCCATTTTTTAATTTTTGAAAATGTTTCAGGGGCTTCTTGTAGAGTACCATCCAAAAATAAAATATTGATTTGAAATTCAGGAGGGCTCGACATCAGCCATATCGCTTGCGGAATATCAACTTTGGAGAAAATTGCCTGAACAGTTAGACGCATTGTTCACAGAAGAAAATACGTTTTACAATTAATCGTTTGTTTTTTGTATTTACTACCCACCAAACCTGGCTTCTGGCTACACCACATGCTAAAGAGATTTTATTCTATATTTATCAACTGAATTTGTCCACTTTTTTTGACACCAGGGCCCGGAAATTACAGTTTTTTGTGTCGAAAATTAGCCGATTTCCTCCGTATAATTACACAACTTTTTACTTTCTCGTATACGCACATACATACGGAGTAATATACGTAGTATAGAGAAAGTTATGTAATGCTCCGCGAAAAAAAACGGCGAATTTTCGGCAGAAAAAATGTATTGCCGGGCCCTGAAAACAAAGGAGTGGATAAATCCAGTTACTAAATTAAGAGAAAAATCTCTAACACGTGATGTAACCATAATTCCTGTTTTGTGGGTCTTTGATGCCAAAACACCAATTGAAAGCAAAACGTCAGTCTGTCTGCGTCTGTCCGTCTCTCCGTCCATCTGTGAACACTACTAGCGCCTAAACAGATCGTACGATCTTTTCCAAATTGAAGAATCCCTTGTCGATGTGATTCTAGTTGAAACTTTGAGATTTTAAAAATCATTCTTTAACATTTGAGGGTACATTACATGAAGCCGTCGGTCATTTTCAAAAGTTTCTCAAAAACGACCCCAAATTTTTTTCTTTAAATTTCTTCTAAGAATAGAGTAAACTAACTCTGAATTGTCGAAAATTGGAAAAGTTTGAATTTTTTCGGCGTTTTCCTACAACTCTAAAATTGAACACAGATTTTTCTTTCAATTGAAATTTGTTGTCCATAAATAATTCTTTAATTTCATAAATAAGGTCATATAATTTTTTTTTAAAAATTACAGACAGACAGACGAACAGACACAAGAACAGACATATCAACAGACACACGAACGTACAGGCTTTTCGTCGTCGTTCGATTTTTCTGTATCAACGACCCACAAAACATTGATTTCGGGCAACACGAGTTAAAGGATTTTTTTCTAGATTTCACAACATTAGTTAACCCTTTTTACGTTACCAGGACCCAGCATTAACAGTTTCCCCATTGATTCTAACAATAATATTCGAATGTTGTTGAAATAATGCCTTTATTATGATTTTCCTATAGATTTGTTAAGAATACCAAGTAAAGAACAGAAGATTCCTTTCTTATTGTATTTCATTTCATATTGTTAATAAATCTCTTTTTAATATTTACTGATTATTTCATCTTTGGAATTGATTGATTGGAATTGATTTTCGTTGAATTGAAACAATGAAAAACAATTTTTTCTTACTTTCTGCTAATTATGTGGTAAGAAGAAAAAGTATTGTAATCATGCGCCGGGGGACGGGGATTTTTCGACAAAAACCTCTAAATTCCGATCACTGGCCACGACAAAAGTAGACAAATTTTATTCTTGTATATAGTGCATTACGTCAATACGTTTGTAGACAGAATCCATGTTTTGTGGGTCCTTGTTACTAAAAAATCTATTTACGACAAAACGTCTGTTTGTCCGCCTGTAGTTAACACAAGCATCTAAACGCCTCACGTTCTTTTTAGTCAAATCTGTGATTCATGACAGTTTAAAATCATCTTTGTGAGAGACAAAAGTTATAAGAGTTTCTGTGGTATAGCAGGTAAGCGCACTGTTGGAGAAGCTTAGGCACGTAAGATCGAACCTCATCCACGGCGAATAATTTTTGCGGGTAGAAACAATTTTGCGGTTAATTGTATAGTTATAATCATTCGTATCCATTATAAATATCACATAAAGCATGTGTTTTGAGGCGCCACTACTTATTTTAGTGTGTTAATGTCTTTAAGAATCACGTATAAATATGCCCCTATTGCGATTCTGGCTTCAGAACGTCTGCAAGCGCCCGTGTTGAGCTCTAGCGTTATCGCAACTTTCATCTGTGACGTAATTCAACCTTGGACATAGTCGCCGAAAGATAAGACCGGCAACGACTTCCACAGAGGGTTCTAAAGACCACGGCTTCTGGTTGAAAATATTTCTAAGTAAAATGAGCTATGTAGTTGCGTGGGTTGTAATCGTTTGGGTTCTTATTGCGAATTTGATACCTTTGACACATGTAGAACATTCCTCTAATAAAAAATCTAAGTGCAATGAATATCACGTAACTATTCTTTTCGTAATAAGTGTGCTTGGACAGCGTGTTGAGAAACATCTGTGATAGCACAGTGCGGTCGAGCCAGACCTACGGACTACAGGGATCCGAGTTCAAATCCCAGTAACGCTGGAATACTTTTACCTCCACGTGTAAAGAGAGTTACGTAATGCTGTAGGAGGAAGTGTCGAAATTTTTACAGAAAACACGTTTTGTAAGTAGCTAGTTCGAAAAAAGTGGATTGTTGGTATTGTTCTTTTATTTTCTATACACAAGGCTGTCAAAACGCTTATTTTTTGAACCCGAAAAAGTGATTTTCCAAAAAACCTCTTTGTGAATCCGTCTTCGTGTGAGTAATTCTAGAGCCTAAAGTAAACACTATTTTCACCAAAATGGATATTCCTTGAACGATCTGGCTAATATTACGAATCTTCGAATTTGAAACGAATCCTTTAATTTTGAAGGTACTTTACACCAAACCCCATCATATTTACATAATTTCCTCAAAAAGAGCTCCAATTTTTCTGTAAATCTATTCCTCGAAGCACAAGATGTTTAAAAGTGGCGTACGTTCAATTTTGGGCGAACGATCTGAATTTTCGAAAATTGCGAACAAATACCTATTAACATTGTCGAAAACAAATATTAACGCTAGAGATTTTTGTTTCATGAAATCTCTTTTTAAAAAGAGATATTAAATTAATGTAAATTAAACACTCCACTCTTTCCTAGTAATGATCCACTCTTCACTAGTAATGATTGCTGCTATTGGGTCTAACCGCTTCCTTATTCTTTGGAGGGCTACTGTTTTTTTAAATTTTTTTCCAACAGCATTATCTCAAAAGTACTGGATGAGAACAGTTGATATCTGGAGTTGAAGGGATGGTGTTAGCTCCTATTGTAGGCCTGGTTCCTTGTGATTCCAGTGAAAAATCAGTAACTGCACTGAAACAGCAGAAGCTTCCGCCAATTGATAATCATAAGTGAATCACCATGTACTGGGTAGGGAGGAGAACGAGGAAATCTATATGAATTGTCGCCTGGTCTTTCTTTCTCAGATAAACACTTGGATAGTTTATCAACATCAAATCGGAATTTTAGCGCCTTTGATGTAATATTAAACATAAAACAATCCCTTCCAGTTGTCTGCGTGTTAATTTTTAGTGTATCAAAATAGCCCCGACACCCGTATTACATTAGCCTCTTAAGTTGTATCATATTAGCCCCACAAATTTGAAGCTGTATATATCATGACACGATTAATATTATTGCATTATTTTAACGCAGAAAAGAATATTAATTCTTTCTTAATGATAATCTATTTTCAAAAATATCGTGTCATAAAAAATAACGAAGTAACATCAAAAGATTTATATCACGGTGGTAAAGTTTTTGACTGGAAAAATTAGGCATTTTAGTTTTGATTTTTTTCCTCCCAAATATTGTTACATTCTGAGTGTTCGCTATATGGTCATTATAATAGAATATATTTCCTATCATTTGTCATTTTCTTGTTATTTTTGGACATAAATAAATAACAACTCTGAAAGTGTAATACATTAACCCCAATTTTCTACTGTATAATATTAGCCTCGACTGATCTTTATAACATTGTCGAAAAACAATATGAACGCTAGAGATTTTTGTTTAATGAAATCTCTTTTTAAAAATAGATCTTGTATTAAGATAAATTGAACACCCTGTTTTTTTTTAAAACTGCAAATGCTTCACTTTCTTTTCGCATCGGAAAGGAGGTAGCCTTGTCGTGTACCTGGTGGTGAGGGGGAACCGTGTCAGGTGAGTTAACTTTAAAGACCCGAGTTCGAATCCCGACGGGTAGAAAATATTTTCTGCTGCAGTACGTCTTTTTTTTGTTTCTTTTTGCAGGTTCACATAGTCCGTATTGAATATTGCATAGCAATTACGAATAATACGTGAAAATATATATGCTGTTGAGGCAACACTTGTTTTGAACATAAAACACTTTCTAAATAGTATGTATAGTAAGATAAACTTTATTTAGGTGAGTAAACTTAGACCATTCACTTTGATTCTCTAAATTAAAACTTGACGTAACCGAGAACAGTGTCGTCATAAGAGTTATTATGATACATATATCCTTTATTTTTAAAATCTTAGGCCCCGAAACGCGCCTCAAATTAATTATTAATATAATAGCAATAGCTATTTATATATAATATAATTTCATAATTATTTCCAAAGAACCGGAACGCCGTTCCGTCGCGTACCAACAGAAATCAAGCCTTTTATATACAGGATATTCGGGGAAGAAATGTCGAATCTTCGAAAAATAGCTGTTAAGACAATTTTAAGCTTATTTTGTCTAATAAACTACACGGATATTCCAAATGGCTAAGCCGCAATAAACATTCAAAAGTTGGTTCGGATATATGTTTTCTAGGCAACTATTTGCGTTGTAGAAGCATATAAACACTTCATTAATATCTAAATTGTTTATGATTAACAAAATAAATGAATAGATTTGATCAGAAAGAAAAATTAACCTAGAAATAAAAAAGCACCCAATTTTCACAGTTCGACTGCTTTTTTATTTCTCGGTTAATTTTTTTCTGAACTAATATATTAATTTATATTGTTAATAATAAACATGTTACATGTTTCTGGTCTGTTTACATGATTCTAGAATGCAAAGTTTTGCGTAGAAATCATATTTTGAAACCAACATTTGCGCGTTTATTGCAGCTCAGCCATTCAAAATATCTATGTAGTTTATTAGACAAAGTATGATTAAAATTGTTTAAACAGCTTTTTTCAAACTTTCGACGTTTCCTTCCCCGATACTCTGTATATCCATGCTTCTTTAAAACCAAAAACAATAATTTGCGTACTGAAAACTAATTAATTAAACCCATGGCAGTATAACTGTTAACATAAGTACTGTCACACATCTTTCGCAGGATAAGGAGTAAAATTTAAAGAAAAATTATAGTTCACATGAATTTTGACAAATTGCGTCTTACTTTCTATGATATTCAAATGGTAACATTATATTACAATATTCAATTGGTTAACAATTTCGGCTAAAGAGTCTTGTTTGATAATTCTCCAATTTCGTATTGTAATAAGATATCTTATGATACTCATGTCGTAAATAACTATTTGACAACTATTATGTTTAGTGTATGTGTCTAGCAGGTTTTGTATTATTCTGAGAAACTGGATCATACGAATCACGTTTACTACGTTATTCACACAGGAGCACATGAACCTCAAAAAAGTATTTAATAATATAATCCTTGCTGATGAATCAACGTTTTATTGATGATTTTAATTTTGAAAATTTTCATTAGTTTGGATGTTTAAATATAGGTATCACATGTAATTACATGTCTGTTAAACACGATAGCATTATATGAAGCAAGAAACATTGTTTTTCGTTTGATCATTCAACTTCATCAATCACTCAAAATTACTTTAATTTTCTCTGCTTATCAGTTTTTTAATCTCAGATCTTCGATGAAGACATGAATCAAATAACATCGTAGATATTTGAGTGTTTTAAAAATAATAACGTGAATAAATGCTTATATTTATTGAATTGGTTTTATAATAACCTGTAAAAACATGGGTTTTCTGTTGGTTTTGGGGATGTTGAAATCATTCAAATAGTAAAGGCAATGTTAAGCTGGTGACTTTAACATTGTTTATTTGATATTTTTCTTAGGGATAGTTTATAATGGTTAAACGTTTTCAAAGAGTGCACATTAGATACCTCGAATGGCCCGTTTCCGTTTAATAAACCGCTACGTTCTCCCTGTACAGATGGTCGTGCAAAATTCAAGGTTTTGATAGATTCGTAGAATGGCGGCCAACAAACCACCTTCGAACTCTGACGATACTGAAATGTAGTCTGTGTTGGGAAGGTCATATCACTTGACCACCAAGTTCGTTCTATGTATTTTCACTGGGAAATGCTAGTGCATTGATATTTACTAAACTGTAAACAAACGCTAAATCTCTTTGAATTGTTATAACATCTGTTTTGCTTTCTTTTAGTAATATCAACTCGTTTTACCAAATACGTGAGTTTGTTATATTTTTACACGCTACAATAATTTAATTTTACAAGTATTTATTTTCAAGCATTTAGGAATTCATGAAATTTCATTGAAACGTTTGCCAATCTAAAAACTTTTTAAATGTATATTAAATATATTAATGTTGTTTAAAAGTATGTATTAACAATGCGTAGATTTAGCACATAAAGCTCTGATTTGAATATGATACAATGAAATCATCAAATTAACAGTTTTAGAAAGGAATGATAAATTGAATTGAAAATATTAACTTAAAGTTTATATACGTTTATTTAGAAATTTCTATACTTGTGTAAATATTGTGATGTGTGATTCTACTCATGTGATCTTTCAAAACACAAAATTGAATATTTCTGTATTTGAAAACCTTAACACTACCTTCATCCAATCCAGTGCAGTTTATAGCAAACAGCTAAGCAATATGTTTCCCTATTTTTAATGGTAATGGTTAAACAAGAGGAACAAATAGTTTCTGACTCTCGGTGTTAACAGGGGACTTAAAAAAATTAATAATACAGTTATTCGGTTGCTCAACACCCCTTTGATAGAAAAACAGAAACAATTGTTTGGGCGTAATGCACCTTGAAAAATATTTTTTTTATAATCAATTTCTTTCCTATTTGATAAACATATCGACTTGCAAATTGTAGGACTTAAAAGAGAATATAAAAACCAAATAAAAGTTATGCTCATACTCGCCGTAAAAATACGAATTTAGCATAATTAAATTGACCACAGAATTTGTTTACAAGCAAGTGCATTTTAAGCGTATGTGGCAGGCAAAAGCGCGGCATTGGAGAACTGTTTTTTCAGTATGCCCATCCCACGCTATTCTGCTAGCGCGAATGAATTAAGCGCAAACAAATGGGGTCTACTAAGATGTTAATTTCTTATAAACAATTACATATATCTCGAGAACGAGATATAATAGCACCGAACGGATTCCGGAATTTTGCATCACATTTAAACGCCATTCAGATTAGACAATAAAAATTTGCAACAATTGCAAATTTATAAACAATTTCCAAATTTTGCAAATCTAAAGTGGGGAGAGTCTCCCGATGTCCCAGAACCAAAAACAGCGAATTAACAATTTTGCAACAATTTATAATTTTATAAACAAATTCGAAATATGCGTTAGAACGGCCGGGAAGGCTCCGCAAATTGTGCCTGAAATGAATATCTCAAAATAGAAGTTTGTCAGGAGTTACAAATCGATTACTAAAAGTTAGAATAATTGTTGCTAAAATGATAAATATTTACTGGTCTATAGACAATCATTCTGGACGGAAAACCCCGCTTAGAAATATTTTTTTCGTCGTGGCGTACGCGCAGGCAAACTATCTCCTTCGGCAGGGAAATATGACGATATTTCCGTCTCGTACGTAAACGAACTAGCCCCCTCCCCCTGAGACAGCGTTCTTTCTGCCCCTTGGGATGTTGCACCAATCACAGACAACTGTGGTTCTACCTGCTAGCGATTGGTCAACGCGTCCCTCCCCCTGCCCTCCCCAGGCCGAGGGGTGTCCAAGTTTGTCGGCGCGGTGTGGAAGATAGAATTTGAACGACATTTTTTCTGGAGGGAGAGGGTAAGTACATTGTCACTGGCAATGAAGTTAATCAGAAAGTTATCCCAGAAGCACCAAAAAGTGATCGATAACACATGAAATAGGGTGATTTGATCATTACATCGTTTATGTGTTTAAAATGCCAGACGGTAGGTCGGTGCCGGATCTCCCCATCCACCGGGGGAAGATTACTGCCATCTCCCGAGGAAAAACATGCATTACACTAACGGGACTAAAGACCTAAGCTGTTGACGCGCCCGGAACCACTAACCCAACCAACCAAATTTAAAACGTCAGAGAAGAAAAGATGTTCGAGACAGTCGTGCGTTAGGAGTGAAACTTTTTAGCTCCTTTGCTTTGTTCCTATTGCGGTCTGTAATATCGTTTGATTGTCTATTACTTACTCTTTGTGAGCTGATATAAACTAAAATATGGAGTCAGAAAGTCATTTTATGCAATGTTACATCTGTATACGTGATAGAATTCCTGCTATTTCGGACGTATTTGAACAGCGCAAAAATATTAAATTCAACATTAATGGCTATTACATAAAATGTAACACGCGAGCACTGTATAATCCATAAAACGCGCAAAGCAAATGCACTGATTAGGCACATGCAAATCCAGGTCAGTTTAGTTGAGAGCCAGCCTTACCGCTGCCTCTGTCCGGGTCCGAATCCTGACGCTGGCGGAATTCTGTCACCAGCTGAATCGCTATATCGAATTCAATCGCTGTCTGAAGGAGAATTCTAGCGTTCCTCTGCTCCGATCGGTAGTTTTCCGCGGTTTCTCCGATCAGTACTAAGGGAATGCCGGAGAAGTATCATAACAAACTGACCATGGACCGCGCACGATCTTTCGTTCTTTTTCCTTGTTCTCTCCTCGCCCCTGACTTACACCTACTTCCACGTACTTGCACTACACTACCACACATGTCGGAGACCAGTCGGGAGATTAGAGCTTGTTCCGGCTGAGGGGTGCTCCGCTGGTGGGAGATACCTGCTTGGAATATCCCGCAAGTGTAGGTGTAGATCGGCACATCCAATGTTTTTCAACCTTGCTAACAAAATATCGTGGTCGACCGAGTCGAATGCCTTGCTAAAATCGAGAAGGACGAGAATTGTGATTTTACCGCTGTCCATTGCATTTCTGGCGTCTTCAATAACACTAAGAAGCGCAGTTCCTGTGCCTTTTTCCGGGTCTAAAACCTGACTGGTTTGTATTTAAAATACTGAAATTATGAAGGTGATGTTTGATCTGCTTCCTGGCGATCTTTTCAAGAACTTTTGATATTGTAGGCAAGATACTAATAGGGCGGTAATCAATTGGCGTCGTAGGATTGGCGCTTTTAGGAAGTGGGTGGACAAGCGCTGTCTTCCACGCCGAGGGAAATTCGCCGCTCATTAGTGAGAAATTAATGATTTCCACTATTGCAGGGAGTGCTACTTCAGCTCCAAGCTTCAGCAACTTTGCATTGATTCCATCAGAGCCAGATGCGTTTGATTTAAGACTCAAAATGATTTTAGTGACGTCTGAGGGTGTTACTGACGCAAAGTACAAAGTGTCTTTAATATCAATATCTGTGCTTCGCAGCATAGATAAAGTTTGCGATTTTAGGAGTGGATTTATTGGCTGCGCGAGCGTAACAAAAGCATGATTTAGCAAATCAAGAGACACATTTATTTCTGTTGAATTTCGAATATTTCCAATACTTATAGTGCGCAAATTTTTCCAGAGCAATTTTTAATCACGGTTATTCTGAAAAATAGAGTGATAATATTTAATCTTGACATTTCTCAACATTTGGGTTACACGATTTCTAAGTTTTTCATACGTAACATGGTCGTTATAGTTCCTGGTTTTCCGAAAAACTTTGTATGCAGTGTCCCTATCGTGCATAAATTGGCGGATTTCATCGGATATCCATGGAGCTGAGGGACGTGTCACGCGTGACGTCTTTAGTGGAATATGTCTATCTACAAGTTCATTAAACATTTCCATAAATACTGCTACTTTGTTATTGAGCGAGGTTTCATTTAGTACAATATTCCAGAGAACCGAGAATCCATCAGAAACGAAGGAATTTGCATCGAAGTTCTTATAATCTCGATATTTTATTATTTTTGGTGTGTATTTGGGACACTTTAAACTATATGATACGTAGATAAGATCATGTTTAGATATTTCCGGGACGT